>OY747706.1:44906529-45064029 GCA_963556495.2 Valencia hispanica | reverse complement strand
AGGGTAAAAAAAAAAAGGTGGAACTTTCCCTTCTATTTCAAAAATAGGCACCGCTGTGGTTTTGCTCTATGGAATAAAATCAAAGTGGAAAACATTGGAGTTTGAAGTTGTAACACATCCAAATGGGAACAAGATCAAGGGGTGTGAAAAGTTGTTGCAAAGGGGCTGTCTTAGAAATAAGAAGAAAAGGAGAAGCGGGCCTACACAAAATCGGATAGATGGGAATATGGGTGGGTGGTGGCGGTGGGAGGGGGGAGTAGTAGAGCGCAGGGATAGAGTGGGAGAAGAACATAGAGAGCAGCTGTCCTAACAGCTGGCCAGAAGGATTGATGTCTCCGTGAAATAAAACTCAACATATGTCCAAACATGAGGGGACGGGCCTGTCGGGAGGAGGACAGGAGGAGAGGAGGCGCACATGTGTACAGCAACACACACACACACACACACACTCTGAGAATACAGTGATTAAAAAATGCCACCACACTGCTGAGACATTTAATTGAACAGAGGGGGGTATATAACACCCACACACCCAGACACAGCCACACACACACACACACACACACACACACACACACACACACACACACACACACACACACACACACACACACACACACACACACACACACACATGTGAATTCAGTGTGTTCTAAAACCATTACGCCGCCAGAGCCGTTTGCTGGGCCGCATGTTAGCACGGTGTCTGTTTCACACACACACACACTATTCTCATCCGTCAGACGACACCCCGACTCTCTTGTCACAGAACACGGTCCGAGTTAAAGCACTCGGGCCATGCTGACGTGGGTCGGGGGGATGGTGGGGTTTGTGGGGGTTATTCTGCGTGGCATGCAGCCCTTCCTTCGTCCCTTCACAAATTCTGAACACTCTGCTGTCGCTGCCAGGTCAGACGTTGATACAACACAAACGGGGACAAATTGGTTGGCACCTGTGCTTAAAAAAATGGGTAAAAATCCTTCAAATTAAATTCATCTTTTATTGTGGTCTTAACGCTGTTTTTTCTTTTTAATATATCATTTACAGTAATTTCAGTTCATACGAGGAAAAAAAATCTCAGCTAAGAAAAGAATCCTTTAGTAATAGCACCAGCGGCACAATTACTACAAATCCAAGCAATCCCTTGGTGTAACTGAAGCGTTTTTAAAGGTATACCTCACTTATTTTAAGCTGGTCAGATGGGGATGAGGAGCCATATTTGTCTTGCTAACAGTGAGCAGGACCGATAAGGGAGTTATTTGAAAGGGGGAAAAAAAACCCTACAAAGATTATAGTTAAAGACCTGCAGCAAAGACGGTCGTTACCGACCTTCAGATGCTATCTGAAGGCTAGCTGAAACAGTCTTTTCTGTCCCGCCATCACAATCGTTAGCTTCCCTTTTCCCGCCACTTTAACCGGAGCTGTGTGCTTTGGTCAGATGAGACTAGGGTTGAGCTTCTGAGTCACAAACTCTCTAGGTCGGTTTGGCAAGAAGAAAGACGAAGCACCTCCTGCTCACTGTTAAGCAAGGCGGTGGATCCGTCATTCACTGGGCCTCATTTCTATTTTAGGGGCCTTTGGACACTTATTTGAGTGTACGGCATTGTGAACTTTCAAAGATTAGGATTTTTTTTTTTAAGATCTATCAGATCCTGCTTAAAATATCAAACAAATGATGAATTTATTTCAAGAACTTGTAGAATTGCTGGGATGTTATATTAGCTAACAAATGATTGGTCCCCACATATAATATAATTTCTAAAACAGGAAAATCACATGAAGTAATGACGATAAGCATTTCAAAGAAATGAAAATGGTCTAATAATTTTATTGCAAACAAAACGTGATTAATAAACATATTCATTGTAGGCAATAATCAAAGTCAGTTATGATTCACATTACCTTTGCTTTGCCTGTGCTAGAGTGAAGTAATTTATCTGAATAATGTAAGGTGGATCACCTTTGGTGCTGTGGGCCTAGTTTTTTCATGAACTCTGGAATACCAGAACTTTTAAAATAAGAATATGATTGACCCTGTAAGTGAACTGAAAATGAATCATTTCAAGAGGACCATAATCCAAAACCATGGCAGATTATTTTATTAATAATTATGAATAATTATTCCTACACATCGAATTTTTTTCCACACACCAATTAAACACACAGAAATTCAATGGTGTAGTTATTAAATATTTTTGTGAGCATTTTCTACAGAAATAAAAGCTGAATTTATTCTTAAGAGTTTATTTCTCAGCTTTAGCTGGGATCCAAAGAGGAGCGGCCAAAGCAAATGAGGCGGATTAGCAGCACTTGCCATCCAGGACAGGTTACCGTGGAACATCGTATCTGCTTCCCGGATATTTAACTGTTAGAATGTCAGGACTGTCATGAAGCTGTCATACAGAAACAGTCTTCAGTCAGAGGCCTCTTCAGATTTGTTGCAAGACTGACTGCTACCTGAGATCCTTTTTCCCCACAGCATCACCAACCACTACGACTCTTTGAAGATTTATATAGGTGGTTATAGAAGATTATTAAATGAAGACACACATCTTACGTCACGTCGGGGAAAGGGGGGGGGGGGGGTTCATTCATGCTAGAATAAAGCTGTCCCTCTGAATAATGAACTCCCCAACAGTCGTGAGGTGCTTTATTGATACGAGGTCTGCCAAGGACATCAGTTTGAATCTCTGCAGCTGAATCAGACTCAACAAAAAAAAAAAGGCTGAAGGCCTTGCGCAACAGGGGCTGATAAACTCGCTGCAACCTAACCTCAGGAGAGTTCACTGCAAAAGCAAAAGATCTGCAAATTTCAACAGTGAAGTCCTCATTCTCTTTTATGAGACAAAACAAGAACCCCGTACTAATAATTAATCTCATTATACACTTTGTTTTGTTTTCCTAACAAGAAATGAGGCAGCATCTCCACCTAATCTCATCAAGCCCAGAGGTGGAGAACAATAAAGACTTGGCTGAGTCGGCTGCAACCAACCGAAGGGCTCTGTTCTACTGGAGCTGAAATAAATAAAAGTGTTGAAAGTTAAACATCTTTTTAATGGTTAGCAAAAGAGCCCTAAAATCCTATTGTGGAACAAAACACAATTAACCTCACATTGCCCCCCATGAGTAGACGAAGGAATGCTGTTTGAGTGTTTTTTTTTTTTTGGTCTGGAACAATGGGACCAGGTTCATTTCTCTTCTCCTTCATATTCATTTATTATCTGATAAAAGCAGTGAGATTTTTCTTTTTTTTTTAAATAGCCTTTTGTGTTTATAGCTCTATAATGTTTCCAAAACCTCTACCTCTAACAAAATTTTGCTTAACTGTCTTTTAAAAGCCCGCGGTGTCAAGAAACCTTTACAAAATTTACCAAATATTTTTTCTTTTGTATTTTTTTATGTTAAGAATCAGATTTTTGGACAACGTATTCTTGTTCTAATGTGAAGTTTTAAATTAAAATGTATGTTGTAGTAAATGAAACAAATAAAATAAAATAAAATAAAATGAAGGAATAATAAAAGAAAAAATATCAATTTATTCCTAAGCGAACTATATAACCTGCTATCAATTTTTGGGTCCGTGAAAGCTAACAACACTTAACATCCATTGCCTCTTTCTCAAACACACACTCTGAAAACATCACTTCAAAACCCGAGCTTCTGGTTCCACTTTATGCTTGACATATGAAACCGTGTCTCAGCACACACACACACACGCGCGCGCAGGCACACAGAGGCATATCTGCACAGACATGCAGACACAGGGAAACATGTGCTTTTTGACAAAATGGAAACGTTGTTTTGGGTCCGGCCATCAAGGGGAGCTGCAGCGGGGGGGTGGGGTGGGGGGGTGGGGGGGGGGGGGGGGGGGCGGACCTGCTGTGATTAGGTCGGTGGTGCTGCTGGTGGTGGTGGTGGGGGTCAAGTCTCTGACGACTGACAGTGAGTCTGGACTGAGTCAATAACTGCTCTGAAGAAAATTAAAGAGCTGAAACAAGAAAAGCTACAGCTTGTATCTTTATCTACCGTCAAACGCAGCTGTATTAACAGGGTTGATGCTGCAGAGAACTTTTAGGATAAGCTCGTTTCTAAATCCGGTTGTCATCAGCACAATGACAACAATGATAACAATCATCTCCGTGTGATACATCGCTTTAGATAAAGCTAATAACAATTTTTATTTAAACTGGGTCATGTTTGTGAAGTTCCACAAGGCTAAAGCTACAGTGTGCAGAAGGCGGCACTCTAAAATAAACCACTTGAGCCGAGATGGCATCTTATAGAAATCAAAATTAAGTGCAGAACAAAATGAAATGTTAATTTACATCTACAGCACATGATCATACCATCTTTAGGTAAATGCTTCAAATTCAGGATAACATTTCAATTACAAGCTACCGGGTTTACAGCTCCTGCCATACTTATTCATTTATTTATAATACATCCATCCATCCATTTTCTATATCCATCCATCCTAATGCAGGGTTGTGGGGGGATGGTGCCTATCTCCAGGGGTCACAGGGCGAGAGGCGGGTTACACCCTGGCCAGGTCGCCAGTACATCACAGGGCAACACAGAGACATACAGGACAAACAACCATGCACACGCACACACTCATACCTAAGGGCAATTTTAAAGAAACCTAATAGTCATGTTTTTGGACTGTGGGAGGAAGCCGGAGTACCCGGAGAGAACCCATGCATGCACAGGGAGAACATGCAAACTCCATGCAGAAAGACCCCAGGCTGGGATTTGAACCCAGGACCTTTTTGCTGCAAGGCAACAGTGCTACCAATTGCGCCACTGTGCAGCCTATAATACAGTGTTGAAAAAAAAAAAAAAAAAAAAAACTTCTAAAATAAATGTACTATTTAATGCAGCAGCATGATCTCAAACTGAAAAAAAATGTGAAAAAGAATCCAGATTTATTTGATGTAATGGGTAAATAAATAAAAAAATACAAAATCCCAGACAGCTAAACTATTGGTACCCCTGCTGCCAACACTACAAACAATACAACAGCTCTTAGTCTTCTCCTTAAACATTTTGCAAGACTCGAGCATTTGTGGAGAAGAGTTTTTGACAATTTCTCTGTGCACAATCTCTGTAGATAATTCAGAATCCTGAGCCTCCTCTTATGCTCTCTTCTCTTCAGATCACCACACAGATTTTCTATAAGGGTTTAAGGCTGTGGACCGAGATGGAGAAGAAGCCTTTCTGCGTCGTTTTAGCAGTGTGTCGATCCGATTTCTATCCAAAACCGCCTTGTATTTTAAAGCGTTCGTCATGTCTCTGAAAGAGAGAGAGGCACAGAGCATGACGGACCCCCTACCATGCTTAACAGTGAGCAGTAGGTCCTTTTACAACACTTTCTACCTTTGTTTCACTCCAAACCCACCTCAGGTGTTTATCACCTAAAATCAATATCAGTTTTAGTCGCATCGGACCAGGTTGCTATGGAGACTAGGGGAGGCCAAGATGCCACTGCTTATTGTAGTTTACTAACAGTGAAGTTTTTTTCCACCTTCTTTACTGTCCTCCCCACTGGGCAAGATAAATATTATGGGAGCTCATTTAGGCTTGTTTGGTAAAGTTCCAGTTGTTTTAACATTTTTGATCTACTGCTCTGACTGTAGATAACAGCAGGTTTAGAGAAGTACCGATTTCTTTGTAGCCATTGCCTTACTTATGTAGATTAACAGCCCGAGCCTTACTTGAACACTCTTTCTTTTGTCCTTCCCATTTTGTGGAAAATACAAATTTCATATTATATGAATTCCTCTGGAAAACAAAAAGTAAAAAAACAAACGTTCCCAGAAGCTCTGATAGAGAAGCGTTTAACTGCCAGAGCTGTGAAATAAATTCAGGAGCAATATCTGGTCCAAATAATAAAGTTTATCGTTCCGAAGAGATATAAAACACAGTTAAACAAGAAAGTTTCTCGTTTTATGGAGACAAGTTTTACATTTTTGTATAAGGAGAAAGTTTCTCGTCTTATGGAGAAATAAAAATGTGTTCCTCTGACAGACCACAACTTATTAAATTGGCATAAAGGTGCTCGCTCTGACTCTCCCTCCATTTCTTAGACATTTAAACATTCCAAGAGGTGTTGCTGTTTTATCGTTAGGATCTTTCTTTTTTTTAAGCAAGGGAATGTTTTTGTTTCAGCCAGATGTAATTCTCGTTAAAACGAGAAGTTTTCTCATTTTGATGAGAAAATTTGCCCGTTAAAACAAGTTCATATATTATAAGGGGAAATTGCTCCTGAAATTATTTTCCAACTCTGGCAGTTAAGACACTTCTATTATTATTATTATTATTTTACTTGATCCAGTGATTGGTTGTTAACACCGATTATTTTCCTACACTAAATATACAGAACTGAATACTATACTGAATATTTTTTACATTCACACTTGAAATTACTAGGTTCATGCAAAGCTCTTTTTTGCAAACCTGTTTTTGTTTCTTTAAAAAAACTGAGAAAGGCTGTTCAGTCAGTACTTATCTTCCCAGATAGATGTGATTTCTATGAGCTGTAAAGCACTGAAATGAACTTCTCTTCTCTAAAGAGCCGCGTGAAATCTACTCTTCTTGCCTTAAACCTGATCTTTGCTGTGACCTTGCAGGCTTTTCTCTTTCCCTTTTTAAAAAAAAATCCTTTTTTTCTTGCGTTAATTGGCAGTCACCAAATTATGGAGCAATTTAGACTTTAACTGATAACCTTGCAGGTAAAAAAAAAAAAAAAAAAAAAAAAAAAGAAAGAAAGAAAGAAAAACAAAACTTGATAAAATCACGATTTAATCTGATTCTGTTGGACGTAGTACAAAGCTGCTCCAACAAACCACATTACACGCTCTCTGCGCCATATGCTCGCTGGCCTGCAGCCAACCAGAGCGGGAGAGGTCTACCCCGCCGACTGCGCAGGCGAGACCCACATGCTGTGGGTGATCATTAGTTAGGAAAGCCCTATCAATTACAATGTGATAGATTGAAAGCAACTCCAAAGAGTCCGGGGGGAAGGGAGGGGTGGGGGGAGTGCCAGTTAGCAGAGAGGATGAGAGCTGTGCACCCAAGCAAAATTAGACCCTATGAAATGTAAGCATCTCGGCTCCAGCTCCAAATCTGCTATTACCCAGAAACCTGGCAAGTAAGGTCTAATTTTAGAAGCTTCATTATACAAATTCCCACCCAGAACACACACACTAACAAAAGCTCTACCTGCAAACAATCACAGCTCAAGCTGCCAATCCTATAGAAGAAGAGAAACATAGTGCCAGAGCCGAGGCTTTGTCAATTACCCAATGAGATTAACTCTTTGGGTTGACCGTGCTTGCCGTTAAGCTGTCATCGCAACTCCCCGTTACACACACACACACACACACGCACACACACACACACACACACACACACACACACACACACACATCCATCCGCACACACACACACACACACACACGCACACACACACACACACACACACACACACACACACACACACGCACACACACACACACGCACACACACGCACACACACACACACGCACACACGCACACACACACACACACACACACACACAAACACGCACACATGCATCAGCACACAGATTGGGCCTGTAGAGGGAATGTGAGGCTCAAGGTGCTTTGCAGAGGTTCCATGTTAGGTCATGAACTGGAGCTTCTCCAGCAGCTTAGCCGGGTGAAGAAACCCTGCAGATGATTTAACCCATTAGCGTTCTTGTTGTCCTGCGAGCAGGACATAACGACGGTGGCCTATGCGTTTTTGGTTTTTTTTTCGACACCCTTTCACACACAAATAATACATCGTTGGAAAGCTGAGGTTCTCGTGATTCACATAATGTATGCCAATCAAGGATACGATCATAAGTGCAGACACAGTAAACGCTTTTATCAAACCACTTGTGCAACTCACTGTTTCGAAGCATGATATCATTGACCGAACAGAGCCATGCCGAACAAAAAAAAAACTGTCTTTTTACATCCATAAGGGTCCAACTTATGTACGCCAATAAAATAGCTTGTCCACAACAATTCAATCAAATTCAACATAATCTGCTGCTGAAAACCTTCCAATTTTCCTTCAGATGCCTCTATTTCTCACAAAGTTGTCATTGTAACTTCCATTATTATGTTTTTGTTTCTTTTTTTTTAAGCAGTTTGGGTAAAAATTGCAGGAAACTTAAGGGGTTGATCTGCAAACACTGTCAGCAAAAGGTACAAGCAGCTAGCCGAGCTTCATACAGACAGTATGTTTTTGCACAAAATTATTATCTTTTAAATTTATGTTAAATTTACAGTGCCTTGCAAAAGTATTTACACCCACCTTTTTTTTACATTTTGTTAAGTTAGAACTCCAAGCTTCAGTTATTTTAGTGGTATATGACAAACCAACATCTCAAGCTCCATCTATCTCCTCATCAGTGCTGATCAGTTTATTTCCACATCCTTTTATTTGTAAGATTTTTTTTTTTTTACCTATTTATTATTTTTTGTCCATTTCACAACTATGCTATACTTTGTTTTGGAGTGCTACACAAAATCCCAATAAACTATACTGGTGTATGAATAATCTGTGATGCACACATAGGAATTCCCATCTACAAACAATATCATTCATTTTGGTTTCACCAAAAAGTAATGTTAATATTTTGGAACGGCCCAGCCAGAACACTGACTGAATTTGATGGAGAATCTGCGAAGGGGTCAAAAACATGGAGCTCATTACCAATGATAAACTGTCAAAATACCAGTGGGTATGTGCAAAAAAAAATATTAAGTTGGCTTTGACTGCTGTTATTCCGTTAAAGATTTTTTCATTGATTATTGGGAAGAAAAAAAACCAACAAAATAATTTTCAACATCACAAAAGTGATCATCCTTTTATCTAGTCTGGCAGTTTAGATGACGTTTCTCGGTAGGTCTGCAGCTGCGTTGTAGTGTTTCCATAGTCAGACGTTTTGATTGAACGGTGCTCTCCTTAACGTTATCCCTAATCTGTCTCTTGTGTTCCTTGTTCTCTGGGATGCTTTCTTCACTTCACAAAGTTAAACGCAGCTGGTGACAATAGCCTTAATTTAGGGATAAAGGACTAAAGTGGGCTTAACCTAGTGTACCCGCATGCCCCATTTTACAGATTTTAGTTTGCAAAAAGAATTTCAAAGTCATGTATCCCTTTCTTTCAACCTCCCAATTACCCGGTGCTTTTGTGTTGTTCTATCACATAAAATCCAGACAGAACACACAGGACAAAAAAAAAACTTGAAAGATTCTGTAAGATTTTTTTTCAGCATTGGCGGTGCAGGTGAACTCGTTGAATATACGTTTTTTTTCCCTCACCCTGCAGCATCCAGAGAAGGCCATGGGGTATGCGCCACAGCCTGAGTGGCGTGAGCAGCAGATATGTCGAAACAAACTTTCAGCAGTCTGGAAGGACAAAAGGGAAGATCTGGCAGAAGGTCCTTATTGTGTCAGAGAAATATGGTCAGAGGTAGGCTTGGCCTCACTCTGACCCCATCATCCAGCTGGAGAAGACGTTATATGGGTGAACGGGTGCCCAGCTTTAGCTCGGCCTCAACTTGGGACACAGAGCAGGCTCCTCTGAACTGCAGACTGGACTGCAAAGACTAAAACAAACAGTGGGACACACAAGAAGACTCCCTAAAGTAAGGATATTGGTGCCTAAATGAAGACCTGAATCTTTATACTGTACAATGAGTGTAAATACAGTGTCTTTTTTTTTTCAAATAGTAAAAGATGTTTAAAAAAAATGGCCTTAAAAAATAACAATACATTTTATTTGAGGGAGCCTTTCTAAAACCCAAGCTCCCCTTAGAGAGAAGAAGAAAATAAACAAATAATCAATAAAACAATTAATTAAAATAACAAATCAGTAGGCACGGTCCATCCATCCATTTTCTTCCGCTTATCTGGGATCGGGTCGCGGGGGCAGCAGCTTAAGCAGAGAGATCCAGACTTCCCTCCCCCCAGCCACTTGGGCCAGCTTTTCGGGAGGAATCCCAAGGCGTTCCCAGGCCAGCCGAGAGACATAGTCCCTCCAGCGTGTCCCAGGTCTTCATCTGGGTATTGCTGACATTGAAGTGGGTCGGGACATCAACATTTAAGGGGGTGTGTCTAAGTGTGCTACAGCTCCTATGACGTTTTATCCCAGCTTCCCCTCAGACTGAACAGTTACATTACAAAATTACTAATTTACATAGGAAAGCAGGTCGGAGACAGCACAGACTTCTTGGTGTGGTACATTTGACACCCCTAGCTGTCTATATTCAAAAACAACAAGGGGAATGCGGTTTTATATTCTGGAACCCCTTTAATTCTTAAAAGTAATGGGCGCACCTTCGAGCGTCTTCAGTAGGAGGCTTTTTCAGTTTCGCTGTAACACAGACCGCTACAGGAGATCCTTGCTGCCCACAGCCATCAGCGTTTACAACAACTCCTTGACGATACTTTTATTGTATGAGCTAAAGCGATGCTTAATTTCCCTCTGGGATCAATAAAGTAAAGTTGAGCAAAGTGTCAATGACCTTTTCATTAGTAATCAATTACTTCCTGTTTCCCTGAGACATAAATATCACATGACACAGGGGCCCGTTCCTCTTTGCCAATCTTCAAAATGGAAAAGACAAAAGAACATGCCTTTTAAGATAGGCAGATCTGTGCTGACCCTCCTGTTAGAGTACAGCAGTGAAGAAAGCTTACTTGGGCTCATTAACTCACAACCATTAGATGCCATCTAGACGCCAGGTCCTACTTTTAGAAACCTTACCCTGCACAGTTTATTTCATTCTATTGGGACTTTAGCTGGAAACTTTAGGCCATGTACACACGTAGCTGAGGTGTTTTTTTTTTAACGTATATTCTCAGCACCTAGCTTTAAAAAAAAAAAACTCCATCCACACCTAACCGCATAAGTGCGTTGTTAAGCACATTCAAAGACATGTCAAACCTGTAGGGGGCAGTAGTTCCCCCAAATCCTATCCACACAGAGTAACATTCTACGTTCTAACTTCTACATAGAGCAGTAATTGAGCTTGTAAAAACAAGCAAGCAAAAAGCGCTTGGACAATCGATAATGCCAAGAAAGCTCAGAGTGTAAACACAGGTCGCACAAGGGATTTTGAAGCATTTTTGTGGCGGAAAGTGACGTTGCGAAACCTAAAACTATTTATTATTTCTGTCCACAAGCAAGCGCTTTAAACGGAGAAAACACAAATCTTCACTTTGGCTGGAGTTTTTACAAAAGAATCGTTTCCGGTGCCGTAAATCTGCGTATTCATGTGGATGACGGGGCCAAATTGTATATATAAATATCTTTGTTTTGTGAGATACCCGGCTACGTGTGGACAAGGCATTCAACTAAATGATCGAGCTTTTAGGCTACATACACTCCAGCTGGGCTTGACAGGAAACGGGGGAATAAACATGCGGAAAAGCGAACTGTGAAGTATGGTGGACTAATAAATGACTAATTAGACTAACTAGAACAAATACTAAAGTTTAAATGATTACAAAACAAATGCATCAGTAACATCTGTCTTAAATGGATTTCTGGGGGGTACAAATTGTGCCAAAGATGTTTTAGTTACAAGAAAATAATTATATCCCATATTCCCAATACTTTTTCTCCTCATTGAATAAATGTACAAAAAGAAAAGTTTTGATTTTTGGAAAATTTCCAGAGTGAGATTATGCGACCGCAATGAACAAAAAAAGTGTAATTCGAAGCCTTTTCAGACGTCTTTCCCAGGGTTAACAATTAGTGTGAACGGTACCGTATTAAGGTCACGTTAGTGCCTACTGTTAGAAAAAACAGCGGGGGATTTTTAAAGCATGAACTAACTTTATTTTAAATGCAGTTTTCAAAGTCGGTTGTAAATATCTAGGTTTTTAAAAAAAAGATCATAGTTTGCATTATTTTCAAGAATCTAACACTCTCGGTGTGGTGGTTTTGTTAGGATTGACTGAAAGCTGCAACATGAACAAACACTCAGCTTTTATCCAAATATTCTTTTTAAACGCATCTCTGTGATTTTATTCTGTTGTCTTCAAGAAGGTCCTCTCATCAAGCAAAATCGACTGAAGAGCAGCGCCTGGACAAACCTAGACAATTTGGACAAAGTAAGCAAGACTCTTACAACTTATTTTAACTCAGCCTTTTTTGGAAGCAGAGACATCAGATCATCTGGGCCGAAAAAGATAACAGGAGGGGTGTCACGCTGCCCTATTCCTGCCTCATTGTCTTCACCTGTCTGTCTCATCAACCACACCTGATCCCACTCACCTCCTGCCTTTAAGACCCCTCACTTCCTTTCACTCCCGGCCGGATCATTAGTAGTTACTGGATAGTCAGTAGTAGCGTTGTCTATCTCCATGGTGTGTTCTTCCTGCTGTCTTCCTTCCCTGCCCGATGTCCAGTGTCTCCGTTCCTACCATCTTCACCACCATCATCACCACCTCCTCACTGTAATAAACATCCTGCACCTTCCTTCAGCGAGTGCGATTGGTTCCATTCTCCACACACCTCGTGACAAGGGGGGCTTATCTTTAAGTTTTTAGAATTGTAAGGTTTTACAAGTTCCAGCTTCCCGCATCCATAATTCAATCGGGACAGTCATGATGACTTATGAAAAAGAGTTGGGTTTGTTCAATTCTAAAAGCGCCATCATGACAACCACTAATCCCAGAATGGATGCTGTTCCATATGATGGGAGGGGTGCTTCACAAATGAGAGGGTCTTGATGGAATAATAAAAAATAAAAAAAAAGCTGTACTTTTTTTTTCTTTCAAACTGTTAAATATTCAACAAATATAAAGAAGTATGAATTAACCTTGGATGCAGGGGAAATAAATCTGATTTCATAAACAATGGCTATTCTTCTGTTTAGACATCTGACATAGCAGAGCATGTTTACCTGGCCAGCCACTACACTGACTTCCTTTTAGTCAAGGCGCAACGCTTTTGTCTGAAACAAACCGAAGCATTGGTGTCGGATTTCTGTCACCACAGAAGAAAACTTGCCTCCTTGTGTTACAGAAACAAGCCTTCCGTTTCTAGTACCTTGTAAAAGTTAAGCATCATAACTGCAAACCCCAACGTACTTATATAGGGATTTTATGTGATGGATCAACACGACTGGCTGTACTGAAGAAAATTTTCCCACAACATGATGCTGCCACCTCCATACCTTAAGTCTTTATCAGCCTGTTTCTCTTTTCGAAAATTGCCCTGTATTTACTCCTTCCATCATTCCATCGACCAGCCTCCCTGTCCCTGTTCAAGAAAAGCCCCCCCATAGCATGATACTGCCACCACCATGTCTCACCATAGGGATATTAAGTTTAGGCAGTGTTTTCTGCCTTGCATGTGGTCCAAGCAGATCAATGCTTGTCTCATTAGAGCAGAGCTACTGTTTCAACCACTGTTTCATGTTGTTCCATTAGTAGCTTTCATTTTGCCAACTCTTTCATACTAGCCAGCCTTTTGGAGTGCGCTGCTGACATGTATTTTGTTTGGCAGATTTTCCCACCTGAGCTGTTCTTTGCAGTTCCTCCAGAGTTATCCGACACTCTTGGCTGCTTCTTCTTAGGACATACATTTGGATATTTCAATGATTACAAACTGAATGGATTTAAAAGTAGAAAGTAGATATGGAACGAATGAAGAAAAAAACTAAATAGTGGGAAAAATATGCGACAAAAATAATCGTTTTATAATCAAATCATAACACCCGAATTGTAATCGAATCGTATCTTGAGGCACCAAAGATGGAACACCCCTACTACTTTGTGTTGGTGTAAAACAAATAATCCCAATAAATTCAATTAAAGTTTGTGGTGGTGACGGGATGACATTTAAAATAAAAGTCAATGGGTGGGAATAGTTTCGCAAGACAATGCAGATATTTGGCTGAGCCCAGAAATCGGTGTCGCAGTTACCTCAGCGCAGCTGCCGTTGAGCCTCGTCTCATTTTCAAACGAAACAAACCGTACGGTGATCCAACCCTGCTCTGGTGTAAAGCAGGGATCAGTGTGATTTTAAGTGTCTGCCAGGCGCCAGGGCCGCGTTAGGCCCATTAGATGGCTGACTAAGTTGGCATATAGGGGCACGCTACCTACCCCTGCCAGGCCCTGTTAGCGGCAGGTTGGCCCTATTGAGGAGCAACAATGCAGATAATCATAATTCGCTCATCAAATCCCGGTGATGGGAGGGGGGGGGGGCACTGCACACTTCAGCGGGTTTGAAGAGCAGTCGGCTGGAATCTCAGAGTGCTTTGACTCTGCATTCTGTTAGATTGCTTTGTTTTCACACAGCTTGATCTCAGATACAGATTCGTGGCTACTAGCAGGAAACCTATGATGACAGGTTGTTGTTTGGCTTCTTTTTTGTTCGTTATTATCACCTTCTTGCTTCCCTTAAATTTGCTCAGGCAACGACTGGGATTTCTGTTACGTGCCGACCTTGCATCCATACAGTCTTCTATTTTTTATTCTCCTCTGATGTTCCCTCATCCTGGCCTTGAACATTTTTATTCAGAAACCAGCAGTCTAATAAGAGCTAAGTGCTTTAACAGCACAGCGAAAGGCTTTTGTGCTCCGTGTGCCTTTGTGTCTAAACCTTCGGGCAACACAGCCACGTCTCAACGTAAATGCAAAATTGTCAAGAAAACCCTTTTGGCTTGCATGTTGTGAAAGTCCAGGTGAAAGGGGGGCAATTTCAGCAACCCGGCTGTGTGGTAACACAACTACCTGACACTGTCTTAAAGAGTTCTTGATAAAGCTTTTAAAGGTTGAGGCTGCACTTGTACAAAGAAAAAGAGGAGAAAAAAAAAAAAACTTTTATAATTCAGAGCGAAGCCATGTCTATTCATTAGAACTGTCACGGCCACTTAGGGTTCCTCTGAGTAGCAGGCTGCTAACAGCGTGCCGACAGGGGTTAAGCGACATGTTCTGGTGCTTTGCTCCGGGCTGAGATCAGCCCTGTGCTGCTCAAATAGAGTCTGCTCTGTCTGATCGTACAGCAAACAGAGCCAGAGAGAGCTCGGGCCGAGCGAAGAGTCACAAGCGTTCCCGTTTCATCGGGGTGTTCTGTTCACCGCTGACGCTTAATTCTGGTAATACTCCAAATGGATTCTGAACAGAGACGTCGGTTTAGCCAGAAAGACTGAAAGGCAAAAAAATGATCTTAATTCTTGCCTTAGCAGAACTCCTTACGGTCCCATTCACCAGGGCGGCCTTGCACTCCCGTGTGTTTTAAGGAATTAAGACGAATCTGGCAGATTATGAATTTGCAACACCTCTCTGTCGCCTCAACAACAGACGCTTTGATTTAGGATCCGAGCAAGGTCGCGTGTGGGAGAGAAATTCCATAAAATAAAGGGCTGCTAAGGATGAAGGCTTGAAGACAAGAAAAGGAAGTCTCTAATCAGGTGAAAAAGGAAATTAAAAAAACGACAGGGTTGATAGAGGTAAGAAAGACGCAATTAAATGAAGACGCAGTAGCCTATTCAGACGAATTTTAAAAAGAGACAGAAATCAGAAACAGAAGGAGAAAAAAGAGGTTTTTAGGCTTTAGTACTCATCAGTTGTGAAAGCCACAGAAGGAGAGCTCACTTAATGAAGCATTCAGCCTCAGACATCTATGGATCACCTCGCCTCATTTTGGTGAAGCTTATTAGGCGAGAAAAAAAATAAAAATAAAAAACCCCAGAAGTGCCCGTCAATCTGCAAGCACCGGCTCCAAAATGGAACGTACTTCCACGGCGCTGCATGGAGAACAGTTTAACAATGCGCCTTCAAGGATCACAGCAATTTATGTGAACACTTTACGAGGCCCCATTCACGCTAACGCTGCATGGCGAGGCAGGTACTGGCGACGCCGCGCATGCTTCTCTTCTTTGATTCTACCTAAGTGTTCGTGCTCAATGCCCCTCATTGTTTACTCATGGATAGCAGGTATGCCAATTAGCAAAGGAGAAGCTATATTCATAGCTGCTGTGCAGGACAATTTGGGTCATTTGTTGCACTTGGATGAAATATTTGAAGCATTTCTTAACAGAAGAGGAAAATTAGAGCTGCATTGATCGGGATTGTCCCTACCTATTTCCAGTGTTCTCCAAAGCCTGACCCGCCGATTCCAAAAACATATAAACGACGGAAACCAAATTGCAGATTGTTCCTTGATAGGTATAGTACCTTTGAGTCTAACAAAAAAATGAAGGCGTTACAAAATTATCCACATTTATGCTTAATTTATGTTCTCAAACTATCTGATTTTGACTAAACTCTAAAACAGTCCAGCAAATTGCATGCTGCTAGTTTATCAAGTTATTCCATCTTTGACCTGCCGATCATCGATCAACGCAGTCGATATCCAAACTTGAGGTGATTTTTTTTTTTTGACGCATTTCTCGACCCAACATTTTAAGCTAACAAAGTTCTCATTCTACAAACCAACACGATGGAAATCACTTCCTCTTTAACCGTGATTTTTGAAGCAAATTGAAGCCATAGGAATGGAAAAAATCCATTTAAATAGGCCAACAGGAGATTCTCGTGGAAAAATAACCTCGAGTTTAAAAGGACTCATTCAAACAAAAACTTACAGCGTAATCTTTATGTTATAAAGCAATTGTTTCTACTACTGCTCAGATACTATCACAAATGTATAATTACCAGTATGATGTCATAATTAACAATCATTTATTGTTGTTTGTTTTCATTTGTATACATAAGCTTAGGCAAAAATGACAGAATGACACATCTACTTAATTTAGTTGTAATTTCTTTTGTGCTTTTTTTCTCGAGTGCTCTTAGAGAGATAGGAACGACGGAAAATAACTCTCCTGAGGTCTTTATTTAGAGTAAATCCAGATTTTTTGGGGTCCTGTACAGTGAAACTATAAGCTAGTCCAAGAGGAGCCAAAATCAAAGTAGACTTCTACCAAGTCTCTAGCTTATAAACCATCATCATGTTTCATTCCTAACAGATAAGCGGATGATTATTTACACAGGAAATGGAGGTAGTGTCCCACCAAAGGGCTTTCGGTGTGAAACATCTACTGAGAATGGAACATTTAAAGCATTCTGGTTTCAGTTTTAGCCCCTCTCAGGATAGCTGTTAGCTTCGCCCTCTGGGTCTAACGAATCTGGATTTATATGGAGTAAAAAAAAAACAAACAAGGGAGTTATCTGCTGCAGGTGAGATATTAGCTACTCAACTATTTTAACAAAAGCAACAACACTAAAACAAGCTGATATTAGCAGGGTTATATTGGGGCTAACTGCTTAGGTAGCCCATCCCTCCACCGCTACAGTGTTATTAAGAGGGTCGATTCTAAGAGTGGTCTTTTAGTTTCCACACAATGACAACACATGTCTTTCATGATTGGAAACCATTTCAAAAATTTGAATCTGTCTTTCTTTTGAGGGAGAAGAGTAGTTGCCTTTTTTCAGCCAGCTGACAGGCATTGAGAAGCAACAAGTGGAGGAGGCACAGCCAGTGGCGGACTGGCCATCGGGAGCACTGGGATATTTCCAGATATGATATGAATATTGAAATCCTTATATTATATTATTTAATTTAACTTTGATTTGACCAGGTAAAATCCAACTGAGATTAAAAACATTTGTGGGTATACAGTATGAACACAGTCCATCCATCCATCCATCCATTTTTTTTCCGCTTATTCGGGGTCGGGTCGCGGGGGCAGCAGCTTAAGCAAAGAGACCCAGACTTCCCTCTCCCCAGCCACTTGTTCCAGCTTCTCGGGAGGAACCCCAAGGCGCTCCCAGGCGAGCCGAGAAACATAGTCCCTCCAGCATGTCCTGGGCCTTCCCCTGGGCCTCCTCCCGGTGAGACGTGCCTGGAACACCTCACCAGGGAGGCGTCCAGGAGGCATCCTGACCAGATGCCCGAGCCACCTCAACTGACTCCTCTCGATGTGGAGAAGCAGCGGCTCTACTCTGAGCCCCCTCCGGATGACTGAGCTTCTCACCCTATCTCTAAGGGAGAGCCCAGACACTCTGCGGAGGAAACTCATTTCAGCCGCTTGTATCCGTGATCTCGTTCTTTCGGTCACCACCCAGAGTTCGTGACCATAGATGAGGGTAGGAACGTAGATCGACCGGTAAATCGAGAGCTTCGCCTTTCGGCTCAGCTCTCTCTTCACCACGACAGACCGGTAAAGCGCCAGCATAACTGCAGATGCCCCACCAATCCGTCTATCGATCTCCCGCTCCATTTTTCCCTCATTCGTGAACAAGACCCCCAGATACTTAAACTCCTCCACTTGGGGAAGGACCCCATCCCCGACCCAGAGATGGCACCCCACCCTTTTCCGGCTCAAGACCATGGCCTCGGATTTGGAGGTGCTGATTCTCATCCCAGCCGCTTCACACTCGGCTGCGAACCGCTCCAGCGAAAGCTGTAGATCACGTTCCGATGAAGCCAACAGGACCACGTCATCTGCAAAAAGCAGAGACCCGATCCTGAGGCCACCAAAACGGATCCCCTCAACGCCTTGGCTGCGCCTAGAGATCCTGTCCATAAAAGTTAGGAACAGGATCGGTGACAAAGGGCAACCTTGGCGGAGTCCAACTCTCACTGGAAACAAGCCCGACTTACTGCCGGCAATGCGAACCAAACTCTGGCACCGGTCGTACAGGGACCTAACAGCCCGTATCAAGGGGCCCGGTACCCCATACTCCTGGGAGTATGGGAGTATGGGAGCATGGTGGGATTGAGGAGGTCTTCGAAGTATTCCATCCACCGACCCATCCACCGACCCAAAACGTCCCGCGTCGAGGTCAGCAGCACACCATCCCCACTGTAAACAGTGTTGGTGGCAGACCGCTTTCCCCCCCTGAGACGCCGGATGGTGGACCAGAATCGCTTCGAAGCCGTACGGAAGTCGTTTTCCATGGCCTCTCCAAACTCCTCCCACGCCCGAGTTTTTGCCTCAGCAACCATCCGAGCCGCATCCCGCTTGGCCTGTCGGCACCTATCAGCTGCTTTAGGGGTCCCACAAGCCAAACAGACCCGGTAGGACTCCTTCTTCAGCCTGACAGCATCCCTTACCGCCGGTGTCCACCAGCGGGTTCGGGGGTTGCCGCCGCGACAGGCACCGACCACCTTGCGGCCACAGCTTCGGTCAGCCGCCTCGGCAATGGTCCAACATGGTCCACTCGGACTCAATGTCCCCCGCCTCCCCCGGGACGTGTTCAAAGTTCTGCCGGAGGTGTGAGTTAAAGCTCCTTCTGACAGGAGACTCTGCCAGACGTTCCCAGCAGACCTTCACAACACGTTTGGGCCTTCCAGGTCTGTCCGGCATCCTCCCCCACCATCGGAGCCGACTCACCACCAGGTAGTGGTCAGTGGACAGCTCAGCCTCTCTCTTCAACCGAGTGTCCAAAACATGCGGCCGCAGATCAGATGAGACGACAACTAAGTCGATCATTGAGCTGCGGCCTAAGGTGTCCTGGTGCCAAGTGCACATACGGACACCTTTATGCCTGAACATGGTGTTTGTTATGGACAATCCATGACGAGCACAGAAGTCCAATAACAAGACACCACTCGGGTTCAGATCGGGGGGGGCCAACCACACCTCTCCAGGTCTCACTGTCATTGCCCACGTGAGCGTTGAAGTCCCCCAGCAGAACAAGGGAGTCCCCAGGAGGAGCACTCTCCAGCCCCCCCTCCAAAGACTCCAAGAAGGGTGGGTAATCTAATCTGCTGTTTGGCGCGTAAGCACAAACAACAGTCAGGACCCGTCCCCCCACCCGAAGGCGGAGGGAGGCTACCCTCTCGTTCACCGGGGTAAACCCCAACGTACAGGCGCCGAGATGGGGGGCAACAAGTATGCCCATCCCAGCTCGGCGCCTCTCAGCAGGGGCAACTCCAGAGTGGAAGAGAGTCCAACCCCTCTCGAGGAGACGGGTTCCAGAGCCAGAGCCGTGCATCGAGGTGAGTCCGACGATGTCCAGTCGGAACCTCTCAACCTCGCACACCAGCTCCGGCTCCTTCCTTATATTATATTATTTAATTTAACTTTGATTTGACCAGGTAAAATCCAACTGAGATTAAAAACATTTGTGGGTATACAGTATGAACATAGTCATTGTATAAAAAGAAATATTCAATTACTGAATCTGAAAAGCTTGAATATTATGGGTGGCTGTTGGACAGTGAAGGGAGCAGTGTCAGCACTGTCATCAGCACAAGTGCTGCAAGAGCTTCTGCGGTCACGGCAGTGGTGGACAGCAGTGGTGAGGAATCAGAGCAGTGACCTTCAGGTACAATTTAAGTACAAACCAAACATACAGGCGATGCTTTTAGAATCATTTGTGCTTCACTTATGATGACCAATATGCAATGAACTTTATAAGTCTAGATTTTTTTAAAGTGATAATTTCTGTGTTTAAAAGTTCCTTGTTTAGTGTATCAGAGAATAAATCTACACATCTGTAGCGCACCACCCGTATACTGTGTACCTCTCACTGGTGGTAAAATACTATGGTTGACACAGTAGTCAAATGTATAACTAATCTCGTACCTGTTAATGTAAAAATAGGATTAGTCTCAAGTTTAGGTGGATGATGGTGTAACCTATTTTTACTTCATCTACACTTCATCTACACTATCACACTGTTAAATGTGCAAGCTGCACATTTAACAGTGTAGTAGTAGATGAAGTACAATTTCAGTTTATGGGATTTGAGTACAGGTTATTGCAGCAGAACAGAAATATTTATTTTGTAGGGGAAAGAAACAGTAAAAGCTGTGTGTGGGCGCATGTGTAGTCTTCGTTTTATTATTTTACACCCTTACATCAGTTGGTGCCCAACCGAACTCACTCTTGGCGTTTTGCGTTAATTGGTCGTTGGTAGTCTGGGATGGTCTCAAATTCCAGGCATGAAATATTGTCCCAGTCTGACCCTGGACACAGCATTGCATTATTCCATGCTCCTTACAGCTTTAGAAAACTCCTGCCACTCTGTACGAATGGTATATAAGAAAGTTTTAGCAGGGCTAAAAGCTGTTAATGCTAACAAATTATTAGGGAAAATGTGGTGAAATTTTCATCTTCGCACTGATTGAATCAAAGGAGGCTGCTGTGCACATCTTTTCACTCATATCACTTATATAACTTGTATAGGAAATTGTCAAATTATTTTTGAACCCGCACAGTCACACAACATTTCCTTTTAAGCTAGTTCCTGTGCGGCAGATAAGAAGCACAGCTACCTGCCTTTCAACTCAAGGCACCATCCACTCTACTGCGCCTCTGGCTGTCCCGTTCTAGCCAACTTTACTGTATCAATAGCACAGTAAAACCTCTAAATGAGGGAGATCAAGAGCTCCTCTGATATCATCACGATTACTATCTGCACATAACAGTAAAGAGGGGTGTTAGACGGTCTTTAGATCTGGCTCGCTTTAGGGAGGGAAGGGGCAAGCCGAGGCACGCTGGCAGGCCTCGGAGAGAAAAGGGAAACCTGTGTTTTCACTGACTGAAACTGTGATCTGACAGTCGAGGGATAAGCCACTTGTAATTTAAGATGTTCAAAGATCTTCTTAAGAGGAAAGAGAAAACAAAATAAGCGAGGACGACATGGTTGGTCTCCCTCTGTAAGCAAAGGGGGGGAAGGCAAAAAGCCTCTTGTCTATGAAATATGAGGCATTAAAGTGATCTTATCAAATGCTTTCCAGTCAGTTCGGACTGGAACAATAAACATTTAAACTTTATTTGTATATTTCCATTCTGCTTAGTAATTGATTTTATTTGTATACTGTAGATGTAGCAGATGAAATTGTCCAAACAATAATTAACGCGGGGAAATGATTAATGCCTACCGACAATTTTCTTACTTTGACTTTTCATTGATCCACAGTCTAGTGTAAAGGAAATCCATATATGGAAATCCACGAATGAAATGACTTTACCCTTTGAAAACAGCAAAAAGGATAATTTTTCATTCATGATGACAATTTGACTTTGTGATGGTCAAACAAAAAATAGACATTTCTATAGTTTTACATATGAAGTGACTATAACTATAACATAACTATGATATGATAATAATATATAGTTATTTAAATCTAGCCTTTAGGTGTAACATTTCATTGCACCACCTTGTGCATCCAACGAAGAGAATCATTATTTATTGAGTGAAAATGAAGCCGAAACAGAAAAGATGTGCGTAAAAAAGAATAAGTACACCCCCATTGTAGGGATGAGGGTTTAATGACTATCGTGGGGAAAAGAATTATAACCACATCAAGAAAAATGTGAAATTTCCAATGAAGTCTTTTTCATGGCACAAGTAAGGATTTACTAGGTCTAGATGCTGGGTGTATTTATATGTATATGTATATATAGTGCATTTCTTTGTGACCTAATTTTACAAAGGACAGCAGTTGTCAAATCACATCTTAACAAATCAATGATAATATAGATAACCATAATAAAAAAAATTTAAATATTGAAGATACAAAATGTTCAGATAGGTGTATGCCTACCTCATGATCCTGTGGATCTACCTTTCGTGACAATAACTTGAAGTGGCTTTTTTCTGCAAGATCCTATCAGTCTCTCACATCGTGGTAGAAATATTTAGCCCACTTATCATGGTTACAAGTCCCAATCATCACACCTCCACCACCGTGCCTCACAGTTCCTGGGAGGTTGATGTTTAGGTTGATATGCTGAGTTCACTGTCCATTATGGACAAACATCTCTGCTTTTGTCAAATCTGTCCAAAGGATAGGATTCCAGAAGTCTTACAATGGAGGAGCCTGGTCTGGGGAGAGGGTGGAATCTGCTTTTGGTACATTTGAGGTTTGTTTTGAATTATAATTATTATTATAAGACCAAGAATTTAGACAATGTCTAGATACAGAAAATCTTGAACTTGTACTTCCTTTTAGCGCAACTGAATCTATTTATTGATAGGCTCAGATATTTATTTTAAAACACTTAGGCCAACAAATAATTGCAAAAGCCCTTCAGACACAGCCCAACCCGAGAAGAGGAGCTTTTCTTGAATCTTGAAAAGTTATTTTCCAAAGCAAGAGAACAAGTGAGGATGTCCAGTGAAAGATTGGCTACAGCATGCAGTATCTAGGCAGAAAGGTATGCATTGCTAAAAAGAGGGGACGGTACCCTCTTTTCCCTAAAGACAGAGAGATAAAAAAAAAGCCTCACGCACATTTTTCAACAAGCTAAAGACTTTCTCTCACCATCTTGTTCTGACTTGGTCAGCTCCACGAGCTTCTTCTGTTTCAGTGTGTCCACCACGTCTGCCAGACTTCCTTTGCGCCTCTCTGGAGTCCCAAAGGCGAGGCCGATCACTGACTCCCCGCGATCCCTGGAACACTCTTCCGGCTTGGTAGGAGAGGTAGAGATAGTCCGGTAAGTGTAGCCAGAGCAGCTTTTGCTGCCTTCATTGTCCTGAGAATAGATAGATAATCAGTTTAAACATCAAAGTCACAAATGAATAAAGACCCACAGAATGTGGTATTGACCATTTTGAGCTTGACCGCTGGACTGATCAATCGGAGATTAAAAACTTTGATCTCCTGTGAAATTCTGATCAGTGAAAGCACCATACGTAAGCACTTACAGGTGGTCACCATGACAATACTTTCAATTGTAGATTCTGTTACTGAGTGAAGAAGAATCAAAGATAAGCTGCTATTAGTATCAGTAAGGTGTTAAAAACAAAATCAGAGGAAGTAAAGAGCTCCAAAACAATTCATGTATATGGTCAATGCAATCTGCGAGAGAACGAGACTTTTAGCACATAAGAAGGCTGAACGAAGCGCAGAATTATTGCTGTTTTAATCCCTTGGCACTTTCAAGTGCTACGAAACATGCTGGATTTGGAAATGTTAGCAGGCATGGAAATATAGGGTTATGTGTCTACACATAGGTTGTCCAACTACAGAACAATCAGAAGTTTTGAGTTTGCTAGCATTTAACAATGTTGGTCTGTTTGGCAAAACGTTTGGACACCACGGGACTATACATTCCCCAGGTAATACACACCAATAATGCTGGCACACCAGCTATGCTAATCGCTAATATTAGACGCAAAAACTGTTTAAGATTACAAATCTACAATCATTTTGGCTCTGTTTTAAATGAAAAGTAAAAGCCTGTTCGTCACACACACACTGTGACGTCATCTTGGGTGGGTATTGACTGATTTTGGCAGGAAGGCGAGAACAAAAGTAGCTTATTTTATCTAAACTAAAATTGGTCTTGGCAGATCAAAGCTTTACACAAACCAAAGATCAGGAATTGGCCATAACATTCTAATCGGTGCATTTTCAAAAAAAGAATGAATTACGTTCATGTATTGGAACACTTTATATGCTGACATCTTCTTCATTTTTTCAACAGCCACTTGATTATACAGAATGGGTCTCCAACCATGGTCTTCAAGATATACTGTCCAACAGGTTTTTAGGTTTTTAGCTTTAGGTGATGCTTGCCCGACTTGGCCTGACGTTGGAACGGCCTTACTGGATCGGCACAGCAAATGTCATGTTTAGGACTGCATTTTGTTACTGGCAGAACGTGTTGATTACGGTTGATCTACCTGCCATCAGGAACACAGTGGTCCTGCTCCGTTCCATATTTCATACTGCCTGTTTTGAGCGAGCTGTGTGTCATACTGTGACTTGAACAGCCAAGGATAATGTCTTTTTCAGCTGAAAGAGTGTTAAAGTACCAAGACTTGAGAACATCTCAGACTCTTAGAGAACAGCGCAGGCTCTCTGGAATTTTTGTGAAGGATGAACCGTTTTCTGTGTTCATTTTGCTGGTTTTAGGGAGAGCACAATAGGATTTTTGCCAGACTTTTATTGGATTCAAAAAAAGGCAGATGCCTTTCATTGCATCCAGAGAGAAGGTGGTTCGGTAAATGTAAAGATATCTGGGGGAATTCTGAATTTATGCTTACCTCAAGTGGATACTTAAGATTTGATCAGTCTTAGACCTCAGCCTTTCAGCATGAAACTTTTTTTTTTGAATGTTTATTAATTCATGTGTTAGTAAAATCAGACGCAAAATCCACTTGTTCGCAGCCTGTTAAACATTCTTGGTGTTTTCTTCTGCTGGAATAAAGGGTCTACTGTATAATTATCAAGAAGATAATCCCCCTCGACATGACCACATTGTCCAACACAACAGACACTTCAGCACAGGTGTCCCAGCACCGGAGCTATTTCAGGATGCTTTCTCCGCCCCCTTATAAAGTGAGGGGATCTCCGAGAACCTCCGGAGGCTTATGTTTCAAAGACAACAGGCTTTGCTGAACACCAGGATCTTAAGACGCCCTTGAAATGGCTCCAACGGGGGGGGGGGGGGGGGGGGGGCTGTTGTGCACTTCGTCTTTAAGCAGGAGATACCTCTGTAATGAGGATTAGGGGATAGTGTGTCACTTGTAAAGAGCAATTATTTTCCTGCATGGTGAGGGACGGTGGAGGAAGATCTGACAATCTGATGCAAATCAATGACGAGATGGTTTTGAAGTGTCTTGTCAAACGGTCTAAACTCTGAGCTTTTTTTCTTTTTACATTTTGACACATTACAACCACAAATTTGGATTTGAATGGTTACGGGACACAAGATTTTCAAGATTTATGTCATTTGTGCAGCTTTTACGTTCCCTTTGCAGGTCATGTAAGGGACAGTAAAAATGTAGAAGGTGTTCAGTTTAAATGGGAAAGATAGATAATTATTTGGCCTAAACTGCTTTGTGTGACGGAAATCCTTCCCTGGTGATGGTGCCGAACACATCATCCCCATGGTGAAACATGGTGGTGGCAGCATCACACTGTGGGAATGTTCTTCTTCAGCAGGTAGAGGTAAGCCTGTCATAGGTGACTCCAGAAATGGATGGATGAAAAACAAAGTTAAATACTGATCTATTGTGGAGGAAAAACCTTGCAAAGGCTGGCAAAGACTTGAGACTAAGGCGAAGGTTCACCTTTCAGCAGAACAATGGACATCAACATTCAGACAGAGATTGGTATGAAAGTTAATTCATGTGTTAGAATGGCCCAGTCAAAGTCCAAACCTAGGTTAACCGGAAAATCTGCAGCATGACTTGAAAATACATATTTAAAGACACTCTACATCCAATCTGTTTTAACAGTTTTAACTGTTTTGAAAAAATAATCAGTCTCTAGATGTGCAAAAGCGGTACAGACATACCCTAAACACCTTGCAGCAGCAACTGTAGCAAAAGGAAGTTCTTCATGCTGGGCTGTGATATGCATGTGCTAAAAATAAAATCTCAGATTTTTTCATACCAAATCCGATTCCGGAAAATAATCTTTTTTTTTTCATCTTTTCTATTCTTAAAAAGAAATTACTAGAGCTGTCAAAAGTAACGCTTTAACGCAGGTCGATTAATTAATAGAATGAATGCGAAAAAATGTTAATATACGCCTTGACGCATACGCAGAATGACCCGCCCTGTTTAACCCGCGATTCAACCCGAACAAGATTGGTGGAGCCCAAAAAAATTGTTGGCCCTCTGGATGGAAAGTCTGAATATAAAAAAAATGGATGATGGAACAGTCAACAAACATGTTGTAGTTTGCACACACTGCAGGAAGGACTTTTCGTTTCACAGGAGTACCGTATTGTTCAGAATAAAAACAAAATTATGTCTGCTTTTTGTCCTTGATTTACACCAGAAATTGTACGTTTACAGTCATATTTAAGAACGTTACACAGCTAACCTGTGATTGATTAGATTACTTTTTTTATCGTTTGACAGCCCTCGAAATTACAAATTACAATAGACAGAAAATATTTTTTTAACCTTGCTTTTATTTCGATCAACCCTTCCCGGAGTTGACCTGTAACTCAAAGTCTAAATAAATACACCGTGTAAAACAAGATGGTAGGGCTATCACTTTGAACAATAGAACCCACGAGATACATTGGTGACATTTTTTTCCACGATTTTCAACAACATGTAGTCTTCACAACCAGAAGAATTCAATAAATCAATATAATCCATATATTGCCCAGCCCTAGTAGTTCTGCAGAAGTGTTACCTTGGAAGGGGCTGAATAGAAATGCATGCCAAACATTTCACGTGTATTTTTGCACAAAAAATCTAAACATATTTATTTTTTTCTTCCCCATTACAACAATGCATTACTTTTTTGTAGCTCTATCACATCAGACATCTTAAAGTTAGTGGCTGTAGTTACAAATAGTGAGAGATTCAGTGGAAATGATGCATTTGCAAGGCGTTGTGTGCTTAGCTGTCAGGCTTTACCTTTAGTTGATGATGCTGGATTTGGAAACTGTCTCACTGACTTCGTGGAGTCAACTTGTTCTTTTGCTACAACCTTGTTATATTTATTGGACAAAATTTACCTTTATGAATAGACTTCTTTAAAGCTTCCCAGTATTCAGGAACATGTTTGCCTTGAGGCAGCTTTGAACCTTGATACTAAAGCGAAAACAAAGTTTCACTACTGTTCCACGACTCTTAAAGTTTGGACATAATCGCTAAAAATGGCCAAACATGAAATAAAACACTATTGTTGCTGTATATCAGTGCAGGCCGATCTATATGTTTTTTTAATTGTTTTTTAGCAGCCACGCATTTCTGTAGTGAAAAAGTGTGTTTGACCACAAAGCTGACCAACAGAAATCCCTTTCCAAGAACTTTCCTAAACTCCGAAGCTCATGTGAATCCTGCCTCATCTGCTGGGAACCAAGAGAACCTGAAGCTGAGCAACACACACACGCACACACATCCACCTGAGAACACACTGTGGAGATGAGAAAATTCTGGGGGTATAACTCTCCAGAGGAGGACCCTCACAGGGCAGCCCGCAGCACTGCCTGCAGCAAATAGACCAGAAAACAACTACTGCTGTGTGAATGCGTGTGTGTTCACTCTGGGTTAGTATATATATATATATATATATATATATATATATATATATATATATATATATATGGACTTAAAAGGGTGCACACAAGAATGCACAATCATCATTATGCATGAGAATTTGCAGACCCGTTGCGCTCCAGCATCTACTCCATGAGTGAGTGTTTTATGAGCTGCGTGCCCCGAGTGTGTTCTCTGTGTACACACACAGCAAACCGCATATATTTCATAGAGCTGAGTTATAGCGACATATCCCAGCATAAGATATGGTCCATTTCTTTTCGCTGAGCGTAATTCACATCTCACCGTCGCAGCGGGGGCGACCGTCTCCCACTCGACGTCCGCCGTTTTCTTCCCGGCGGGCTGAAGCTCATCCGGGCGGGGCTGATCGAGCAAAGCGGGTGGCCCCGTCTCCGTCGGGCCTTCTCGCTCGTCTCCGGCCCAGGCAGCGTCATCCTGACCCATCGGGTCCGCTTCCTCAGACGGCGGGTGATAAGGAGGCGTTGTTCGCATGGAAGACATCATTCTGTTAAAATGAAATGGAAAAAAAACAAAGAGTTTGATTCTGAATATGCAATTAAAGTAACTGCGAACTTGGCAAAAAAATGCCAAACTCCAGTTTAGTCTATTAAAAAAACTAGATCCTCCATCTTTTTCCCTGCCAGGTGTTAAATTCAAGTGGTGCCGCTTGCACTGTTCCTCAGAACACAGCATTCAACTATTCACATGACTTGAGTTTCTTTTTAACATTTTGCCATGTTGCAAACATTTTATATGATAAACCAGCACAAAGTATTACATAATTGTAATGTGAATGGAAAAGGATGCGTAGTTTTCAAAGGTTGTGTGCTGTGCTATTGTTTCCAGCTCTCTACAATATCAATCTGCTCTCGTGACTAAAAACAGCACAGCCCCACGCTTGAATTACATGCAATGACTTCTTTGAGGCAAAGCAGGGTTGCAGCTTTAACATCAGTGTTCCGTAAATCAGAGCGAGCCGTCTATCTGAGATATGGTGCCCCTTGGGTGCCCTAAAACATAAGTATGACCTTCTGTTAAAGAGGTATGAGCAGGTTTGCACTCTGTGCAAGTGGGGGGTGTAAAGGATGGTGGACAATATTCAATTTAGAGAGCGACTAAAGATTTAAAGAGTAGAATAAACCTAAATGTAAAAAGAGTGACAAATGGTGAGGGAATGAAAAATTCCTCCATCATCAAAGACGGGTTATCTGACCTAAAGAAGATTGAGAACCATTAATAGAGTAACAAGCGATGATATACTGTTCATCCCTCTTGCAGGTTAAAAACAAACTGTACTCATAGCTAGGGATGTAACGGTACATGTATTTATATTTTTTGCTACGAACACATCTTTCAACAACAATAATAACAATAATAATACCATAATACGCTCTGCACTGAACTGAATGACTCACCTGAAACAATGTCAAGCTGAATGTAAACATCAGTGATACTAGAGAAAAACCAGCTCACGTCCACATGGCTACCAGTAGCATCCAATTAACCCAAGCTACTTAATTTGTATAAAATGCAAGTCCCCGGAATCCCCGTTGATGAGAAGGGATATTCCCAACAGCTGCCCGTGCTGCATTCAAGTACAGCTGGGAAACTAGGCATATCAAAACAACTCCAGAGTGACTTAAGCCTGTTTTATTCTCAAATATGGACAAAGTATTATTTAAACATTTCTCAACATTAACACTGACAGTTTTCAAGTGATTATATTGTTTTCTACTCTGGTTATGACCACTTGTACTATTTTATTTATAAAAAGAAAATTATAATCAAATCTCCAGTCAGTTCTATACTTTCAGTATGTACAATACATCCCTCTTGCAGGCTAAGAACAAACTGTACTACTAACTAGGGATGTAACGGTACATGTATTT
Organism: Valencia hispanica; assembly: GCA_963556495.2. Classification (NCBI taxonomy): domain Eukaryota; kingdom Metazoa; phylum Chordata; class Actinopteri; order Cyprinodontiformes; family Valenciidae; genus Valencia; species Valencia hispanica. Next base: position 45,034,153 of record OY747706.1, on the reverse strand, counting down.
GTATTTTTTGGTACAGTCCTGTCTCTTCGGTACACACATGTACCAAAACGAATACAGTTGTTTTCTCAGAGAAGCAGTGCAACGTTCCGCAGTGCAACTTTTTGTTTTTTTAAGTGACACCAAAACAAAGAACAGAAAGGACTCCTAGCTATCACAAAGCTCCGCTATTTGGGAGCATTAATGGTTTCTCATGCAGCTGAAGTAGAAAAAGAAAGATGAACAGAATCAGAACTTTGTCAGCGAATGCATCTTTCAACAACAATAATAATAATACCATGATACGCTCTGCGCTGAACTGAATGAGCAGAATACTAGGAAGTTGGAGAGAAAATGGCGCTCTACACACATAGAGGATTCCTATTTAACCTGGAATAACAGTCTACTCCTGTATAAAAACACCCTTCGACAAGCTAGAACAGCATATTTTTCATCATTGATAGAAGCGAATAAAAACAATCCTAGGTTTCTTTTTAGTACAGTTGCCAAACTTACACAGAGTCATAGCTCTGTTGAGCCAACTATTCCCCCAGCTCTTAGCAGTGATGATTTTATGGGATTCTTCATAAATAAAATTAATTCTATTAAAAATAAAATCATTGGCATCCTCCCAAACATGATTACTTCTTCCTCAGTAAATGAGGCAGTATCGGAAAAAACTGTAGAACCTCAGTTGTGCTTAGGCTGTTTTGATTCAGTCGAGCTTTCGGAATTATCAAAAATATTTGCCTCATCTAAACCTTCAACTTGTATGTTGGACCCAATTCCAACCAAATCATTTAAAGAAGTGTTCCATTTGGTTCCTGGCCCCATTTTGGATATGATGAATCTATCCTTAGTAAACGGATACGTACCAAAGGAATTTCAAATAGCTGTAATTAAACCTTTACTCAAGAAACCTTCCCTCGATCAAGATGACTTAGTGAATTACAGACCTATATCTAACCTTCCTTTCTTATCCAAAGTCCTTGAGAAAATTGCTAATCAAGTCTGTGAGCATCTAAACAGTAACGAGCTGTTTGAAGAGTTTCAGTCAGGTTTTAGAGCTCATCATAGCACTGAAACAGCACTGGTGAAGGTTACTAATGATATTCTCATGGCTTCAGATAATGGACTTGTGTCTGTTCTGGTTTTATTAGATCTCAGTGCTGCTTTTGACACAGTCGATCATAATATTCTCTTAGAAAGGCTTGAACATGTTGCAGGGATCAAAGGAACAGCACTAGGCTGGTTTAAATCATATTTGTCTGATTGATTCCAGTTTGTTCATCTAAATGATAAATCTTCTTCACTCTCAAGGGTTACTTGTGGAGTTCCACAGGGTTCTGTGCTTGGACCAATTCTGTTCACCATATATATGCTTCCAATTGGTAGAATCATTAGACAGCATGGGATAAATTTCCACAGCTATGCCAATGATACACAACTATATTTATCCATAAATCCTGATGAACCCAGTCAGTTAGGTAGATTACAGGCATGTCTGGAAGACATAAAAACATGGATGACCCTAAACTTTTTGCTTTTAAATTCTGACAAAACAGAAGTTGCTGTCTTTGGACCAGAAGTTCTTAAACAGAAACTGATTAGTCAATCACTTCATCTGGATGGCATTAAATTGGCCCCCAGTAATAACGTAAAGAACCTCTGCGTTATTTTTGACCGAGACTTGACATTTAAATCCCATATTAAACAGGTTTCTAGGATTTCTTTCTTTCACCTCCGGAATATTGCTAAAATTAGAAACATCCTGTCCAGGAGTGATTCTGAGAAACTAGTCCATGCATTTGTTACCTCAAGGCTGGACTACTGTAATTCTTTACTATCAGGTAGTCCACAAAATGCCATTAAAAGTCTTCAGTTGATCCAAAATGCAGCAGCAAGAGTTCTGATGAATAATAAAAAGAGAGATCACATTTCTCCTATTTTAGCTTCCCTTCATTGGCTCCCTGTTAAATCCAGAATAGAATTTAAGATCCTTCTTCTTACATACAAAGCCCTTAATAATCAAGCTCCATCATACATCAGAGATCTAATTGTTCCATATGTTCCCAACAGAGCCCTTCGCTCTCAGACTGCAGGTTTACTTGTAGTTCCTAGGATTTCTAAAAGTAGAATGGGAGGCAGATCTTTTAGTTATCAGGCTCCTCTCCTGTGGAACCAGCTCCCAGCTTTAGTCCGTGAGGCAGACACTCTGTTTACTTTTAAGGCCAGGCTTAAAACTTTCCTTTTTGATAAAGCTTATAGTTAGAGTGGCTTAGGTCATCCTGAGCTAGCTCTGTAGTTATGCTGCTATAGGCTTAGACTGCTGGAGGACAGACTTACCAATTTTCTTCACTCTGCTACTTCCTTCTCTACTACTACTCTCCAGTTGTATTACAGTACATTCTGTTATTTCGACTGTTAACTTTGTTTTCTCTCAGTGTTTTTCTCTCCATAGAAGATATACCTGGTCTGGTATCCTGCTTGGCTGCAATGCCCTGTTGGACGGGGGGCATCGACTGGGATGATCCTCCCAGTAACTGAACATCCACTGTGTCCTGTTATCAACTTTTTACTTTCTGTAACATAGAAAGTTCTCTTATATCAGATCTTCTGTTCCTTCTGTGTTCTGCTCTGTCTTCTCAAACCCCCAGACGGTCGTGGCAGATGGCCGCTCCTACTGAGCCTGGTTCTGTTGGAGGTTTCTTCCTGTTAAAGGGGAGTTTTTCCTCTCCACCGTCGCTACATGCTTGCTCAGTATGAGGGATTGCTGAAGGATTGCTGTGGTTGGAAAGTCTGCATCAACGGGGCCCAACCTCACGCCAATGACTGATGCAATCTGCTGGGATTCCTTAAATAGGAAACTTTTTAACTGATTGGAATGTTTGTATAAATGTAGTGAAATGACTTCTTGTTAAGTGCCTTGAGATGACATCTGTTGTGAATTGGCGCTATATAAATAAACTGAATTGAATTGAATTGAATGACTCACCTGAAACAATGTCAAGCTGAATGTAAACATCACTGATGCTAGAGAAAAAACAGCTGATTTCCACATGGCTACCAGTAGCATCCAATTAACCCAACTCCTTATTTTGTATAAAAGGCAAGTCGCCGGAATCCCTGTTGATGATGTATGGCTTTCTTTCAATAGGACCTTTCTGGTTACCACTGTTCCATAAATGACTGATTCCACATGACTTGGGTTTTTGAATTGGTTAAAGGCATCCACATTCATGCAAAAAGATCATCTAGGCAGTTATCAGTCACCAGCATTTAAGTCAAGCATGGGTCACTCATGTAAAACCAAAGGTCCCGATAATGCAAAGGCATCTGTTAGACTTTGGAGAAAAATGCTTCAATCGGGGCAACATCTTCTCCTGAGAGATCCAAAATATTTTTTGCAGATCAAAAAGCCTACAACATCATCCCTTCAGGCACCCAGAGTGTTTTAGAACTGCCCTCACCACAAACCCGTGCAAAATTGAAAGAGTTATTATACCCAAAATCAAGTGTGTTATATATATATATATATATATATATATATATATATATATATATATATATATATATATATATATATATATATATATATATATATATATATATATATATATATATATATATATATATATATATATATTTGAGTTGTTGGTGGCTGTTTTTCACTAAAAAACAATGTACCAGAAATATGACACAAACTTTTCTTAGTTTAAGAAAAGAACTTTAGAAATGTATTTTAATTCACTTGTACACTACTACACTTACTTTTTGGGGGGTATTTTCATATCTAACTTGCCACAGGTGTCATCTTCCTTTCACACAGAGGGCATTTGGGTGCGTAGGAACCAGCAGGCTCAGTCTTTACACACAGATATGAGCGCTTGAGATATTAAGTCCGAAAACAAGCGACAACTAACACTAATCCGTGATCAACTCATGGACTTCATGTTGCAGCGATGAGAGAACCGTGGGGAGGCGAAGGAAGGAGAAGACAGAAGAGAGCCTATATTTAGCTGACAATATTGCTGCTGCTGCTGCTGCTGCTGCTGCGTTTATGAGTGAGCTTCAGTCTTGGTTTCTTGGAACCGGAGTCTCATATGGCCAGGAATGCCCAGACTCAACCGGCTGCCACTGATAGAGTTTCAACATGCAGGGACCCTTCGGTTGTTGGTAAGCATGCTGCAGGTCCTTTTGTGACTGGCTGGAGCGGGAAGATATTGTACTTCTTAATGGGATCATCAAGTAAATTACCTGTTAACTCTTTTGTTTGCCCAACATGACCAAGTGATCTTTTGTCAACTGATTGTTTTTGACCAAGACACCTTAGTTTTTTCTTTTTTCATTTCATCGTTAGCACAATTTTATAACTGCTAACTTTTCGCATAAACAGTAACAAAACATTATTAAGCCTCTTTACACATGGAGAACTGTGGTTTCCACATTTAATGTGTGATGTGTGTAAGAACTAAGGATTCAGTAAAAATCTGAAGGGCTGCAAGTTGTTTTAAGGACTCTGGACTGCATTTTGACATTTCTAATTACTTCTAGTTCTCAAATAATTATTTAAGACACTGTTCAAGATTCATTAAATATTTAATCGGTTTGTAAAAAAAATGGTTTTTTTTATTGTTTTGAGGATCACCTTAGAGTGAGTGTGTAAAAACTGTACGTGCTGCTGGGTGTCTCTGTGTTGTTATGTGACAAACTGGGGCCAAGGGTGTTCCCCACCAATTCTGTAACTATCTTGAACCTTCTATATGTAAAGTTCATAAAGATATAAGGAAATATTTTTCAAGGCACCCTACTGGTGTAAATACAGGGGTGTGCACCCTTTTGCTAACCTGTAGGTTACTTCTGAGCTATCTTTAAGTACCTTGTACACTCATAAGCCTGTTTCAAAAAACAATGGTGCCACTTTGGCGCAAAGCGGACGCAGCATCAGGAAGCATTTGGTCTTCCATTAGTGGTCAAGTCCAGCGTTGCAGTTATATTACTATAAAACTTGGCAGCACGAATGACGCATTATTCTCGCTTCGCCGTGCCGCCATGGCGCATTCAAAGGACACGCCGTGGTGGCAGTATTACCTTGATATGTTGCCAAGGTGTGTCTTTTGAAACAGGCTATAGGTCCCCCCATGAGTGCTCTGAATGTAACCCATCAATACCCCGTATAATATACTGTACCTTGTAAGAGCATACAAAGATACAACATTAAATAACATATTGTAGGTACCATGTTAATATCCTGTAAATACTTTATAGGTTCACTGTGAGCACCTCATAAGCACCTGGTAAGTACCTTAAAAGTACCCTGTAAATATGGGGCAGTTATATGCATTGCTGTATTGAAAAGCATCAACCATGAGGTGGTATGACTTCACCAAATTGCCTCTTATCATCAACATGCAACTGCAAGTGAACATAAGACAATATCATCTCTTTAGAAAGGATAAAGGCAATTAAAGCAACATGAACAAGAATCTCCCACACAGACTGATGGCAGTATGGCTTAGGCTAGCCAAAGTCACAGAAACAAAAATAATTGATGCTAATGCTGCTGTGATATACGAAAAACCAACCCAGTTTCATGCACATCTCTCTGACATTATAGTCTTCTGTATTTAAAAAAATCCCAACTTACTGTTGTCTTTGAGCATGACTCATTCAACTTCTGCTCCTTTACTGGTTGCTTTCGAACATTTTCACAGCCTTTAGCTTAGAGGCAAACTTGACAAAACAAAGGGGTGACAGTGGACAGCTAGCTAAGTCCCCTTCGAAATGTGGACAGTAACTCAGAAACCCTTTGTAAGTGGAGGAGAAACGAAAACCGGGGTCGGAATTTGGCAGGAGAGCGTTATTCAGATCTGGCCTGGAACCTGGCGACTTGGGCAGGAACAATCAGGCATTGTGGAGCGTGGACGGAGAGGGACCTGTGACAGATGAGAGTGGGAGAGAGAGGGCCCCCTCTAAGAAAAACAGTGCACAAAGCACCATTCACAGCCCAGGTCCTTCTGCCACTTGTGGAGCGAGAGAAGGGCTCCGACAAAGGCCTCCAACTGGACCAATTGGGTGTAAAATCTCCAGCCGTCCCAGTTGGATACAACTGAGGAAGTGGGAAATACCAAAGAGAAAGAGAGACGGAGAATAAGAGGAGGAGGGGGGAGGGGACAGAAGGACTTGAGAGATTGTTTGTCTTTTGGGCAGTCCAAGCAAGAAAATAAAGGAAAAGAGAGCATTCTGACAGTTTCACTGGAAATAAAGAGACTCTATGGCAACGCAATCTAAACCCCTGAGGAAGAAGACATCATGAGTGCATCTTTATAAGACTTTATGAAATCCAGAAAGTAAAACATTTATCTGTTATCCTTCTTTAAAGGAAAGTGTCAGAAAAGTTGAACAAGTTTTAGTCAAGGGTCAGCTTTACGAGACTCACGTATTTCGAGAAACTCAGAGTCTCAACTGTCCATCACAGCATTAGTAAATTAGTACCTACAACGCAACTCAGAAAAGTAAGATCCCAAATCGTTTAAACTAAAAGTTGGAAAAAACTAAAAAAAGCTGAATAGATGTGGGCCGGTTTCCCTGAAGGTTTTCAGAAGTTATGGTTTCAGAACCGCAAACCTTTGGCTTCAAAGCCTTTCTATGGTTTAATGAACTGTTGAAGAGGCTTTATAGAGCATAGATTAATAAGTGAGTTGCCCCTCCATCATGTGTTCCTCTACACTGCTTTGTACATAAAGAACAGCAGGGAAATATTTACAGTCACGTAAAACAACAGTCAAGATGGGGAAACTAAAGAAGCTCCACCCATCACTTTTTGGGTAACGCCTTTTTTGAATAAAAGCAACTACATCATGGTATAAAAAAGCTGTTTTTAATCTTCTTATTAATACAAGTAAACAGTTTTTTGTTTGTTTGGGTTTTTTTTCCTGATCCATGTCTACAGATGAAAGTTGGTTTAAAGACCTCTAAAAGTTTGATCACCAGCCCCCTCCCATCATTTATTCAAATCACAACAAAAAAAAAACAGCCTAACAAAACAGGATACTTGGCTAAAAAACAGAATACCTCATTAGGAGCTACTCCAGTAATTAATTGGTGCACTTCTTAAAGTTTAAGGACAGCTTTCCAAAAGAAATTAAAATAAATCTGAAATACACCCAACTGATGACACCAGAGTTTCTTTAGTGATCTCCAGTTCTGTGGAGATGTAGGTAACAAGAAAAGTGTGAATGAGATGTTGCCAGGTAGCTCTGCAGTTGAATTAAATAATGGGGTAAAAAGAGCAGCTGGTCCTGCTTTTAAATCCTGGCTTTTTCTGGACTCTCATTAGATGGTTGCATAGCGCTGCAAACACAGACAACAGTCAAAGGTCAGACATGTGGAATGCGAGCATACACATGCCGCCCTGTTTTCTGCAAGAGATTCCCCTTGTCTCGGCTCTTTCCGCTAAAAATAGATAAACCCATTTGCAGTGCCGGTCGCCCCCAAACCGGCCCGTTTCGTTGCTGCACTTTATAGTAAGAAAAAAAAAGTTGTTGTTTTTTTTTATTCCAGCCCATTAACATGGACTTTAGAACCTGCAAACAGCTGCTCTGTTTCAAAGCTACAGCGGCTTATCACAAACGACTGCAGGTATTCTCTGACCTTCCCGTGACTCAGGTGAAACAATGAGGAAAGGTAAACAGAGGGTGGATGCTGTGCACGGTTGTCGGGTCACATAACTACCAACATCAATCCGCTGACAGAGTCAAATCCTTCCACCGCGCTCAGGTAAACACGAGTCACTCAGCGACTGAATAAGATGTATGTATTTACCTTGTTAAAAAATCTCACAACCAAAGAATATTGGTCAGGCAAAGTCTAGAGTACACAAATATGGCTGTTTTTTTATTTAAGATTTCAATGTTAATTTTCTGTTTTACAGAAGTATTTTAAAAACATATCACATAAGATATGTCAACGACTAGTTTTGCATTTTGTCAGGGTTCTGGAAAACCTGGAAAATGATAGACCAATTAAAAGGGAAAACTGGAGGCCGTCAGAGAGTACTCAGCTGTGTAGTGAGCACTTTATCGGTGGTAAGTTTCTAGCTAATTCTGTTTAATTTTATGTAAATATTTTTTTATGAGAAGTAGCAAATGAACAAAATGTCTCAAGTTGCTCACCATGTAAATGCGGCCACGGTGAGTTTATTATCTGACATCTTCAACCATCACTGCGCTGTAAATGAGAGATATGGTGATGGCAGTTTTCAGTGTTAATGAAATGTTACAGATTTTTATTTTCCTTCGTGGTGTCAATAAGCTGAAAAGACCTAAAATAATCGGCGTGTTTAGGCCCTTTTTTGGGGGGGGGGGGAGTGCACCAGCTGGTCCTTACTTAAGCCAGTCCTAAGCCCTACGCCAGACTTAGCTAAGTCAGACGTAATAACTGGAGTTAGAACGCATCAACCCAAAGCGCAGCAAGGATCTTTTGAATGACCTTATGAATAATTACGCAAACACGCTCGGGGTGCATGGGTAGTTCGCTGTGGAGGCAGTGGAACCTAAAAAACAACACCGAAATTATGTTAGCTACTACTAACACTAATAATAATCATTAAAATAATAATAATAACTTGCCTACGTTTGAGCACAACGATGCAGCGCTCAATGAGGTTGCGGGTCGTGGTATGTTTCCTATTGTAGGTGCGCTCCTGTGGTGTTCTTTGTGCAATGACAGGAGTCATCAGCCATCTCTTTAGTGGGTACCCACTGTCACCAAGGAGAATGCCATTTACTCGTCCTGCCTCAAACTCTCGATGAAGAGCACTCTCTCTTAAGATGCGTGCATCATGTGTTGACCCAGGCCATTTAGCGACTAGGTCGTATATGGTCATGTCAGGGTTGCAGACAATCTGGACATTGACTGAATGAAAGCCTTTTCTATTTACATTTAAATATTGGTGCTCAGAAGGAGCTTGAATGTGGACATGGGTGCCATCAATGCACCCAATTACGCCAGGCAGCCCTGATTGAAAATAAAAGTCTTGTTTAATTTTCATCGCTTCTTCCTGTGTCGGCAAACGAATGTAACGGCCCATACAGCGCTGGAGAGACAAAGAAACTCTTATTGTCCTGCAAGCCGTTGTCCGATGGACGTTTATCACGTCCCCCATTGTATTCTGAAATGCCCCGTTTGCATAAAATCTCCGCGCAATCTACCTGCAGGCTTGGGGACAGCGCCCCGTTTCTCTCAGAGGAGTGCCGCAGCAGTGGGGAGAGCTCATCAATTATTTCAAAAAGGGTTTGCCTATCAAATCGAAATCTTTCAAGCAACTGACTGTCCGAAAATATATTTAGCGGATTTGTACGATCCCGTAAAACACGCTCTCTTCTAAACGTTCTTTCCTGTCCGAGTCTGTAAATTAGACGCCTCGCTGCCATTGTTTAAAAGGTCTAGTAATGCCTCTAACAACGGATGTAGTGATGATGGGAAATTATTATTGTCATGGATACTAGTCAGAACTTCCAATTTACGCCTGGTCCATGCTAGGGGGAAAAGTTACACCTGGGCGTAGCTTCTAAAGGGCTTACGCCTGAGTGGTGCACTCGTCCCAATAATGAGATGGGCGTAAATTTAAAATCTACGTCGGACTTAAGGTTACACCAGGGTGTGCGACCAGCTGGTGCACTCCAGTCCTGGAGATTAGAACAACTCTTGCTTGCTTCAGGACCACAGGCAGGCCCACTCAAATCGCTTGAGAAATTCTGAGGTTGGTTTAGCTGTTTAAGCTACATTTTCCAAAAGGTCCTTTTCAGAAAAGAAGCGCTGGTGATTGGTAGATTTAAGAGTGACGTGTAGTGTAGGCTACTAAGCGACTGTGATGATTCAACACTGTAATTTCGGCAGGTTACTATTGTCTTGCTACTGTGTGCTGATCAGTATTACAACATAACAGATCATGACAAAAAAAACATGATGTGGTTTTAAATTATGTGGTTATTTTATTGTTCAGACATTTATCAAATTTAACTCTGAAAGAGGTCATTTTTACCCCATAGAAAACAATGTAGCTAAAACGCAGAGACAAGCACCTTTGCTAGCCAACCGGGTTCTGGCGCGAATAAATCACAGGTAGAACTTAGCTTATTTGACTTAAAGAGTAACTAAACCCCAAAACAACTTTTTTTTGCTTCTAAACTGTATAAATGGGTATTTACCAATGCAATCTTTCAGTTTGTGGGATTTTTTTTTACATTTTCGTGTAAACTTGTTTAATTCTACACTTTTTGGTCTAAAACCGTCTTAGTGCTGCCCTCTTAGGGTTGAACTGTGGCTACTGCATTTGAATTTTGTGATTGGTGGAGAGCGGTACATCTTTGTGTCACAGGTATCGACTATGTCAAAGGCATGGTCTCTTCAGACACGCCCCGTGGGTTTGGGTATAAAACTATCAGACATACCGGCCCCGTCACTAGGAGATGGCTATTAGGCTAGTTAGGCCTTACACATGGAAGAAGGCTCAATTCATTTCATAAATGCAGGGGTCTTTGTCATTTTGCCTCTGACAATTCATATCTAAGTAATGTTGGTTGTTTTTTTACCTAGGTTATTGATGTATGAAACTGAGCAGTCAACCACAAGATATTTCATACCAAAAAATGGTTTGATTCAAAGTGACCTGAAGGTGACTTTTGTACGAATGTTTATATACTCTTCTGTAACACTAGAAGTGTTTGATCCAAGCGCACAATCTGAAAAGCTCTTGAAGAACCACAATATATGAGTATTTGTGTGAATATTTTGTTTATTTTTGTTCACAGGTCCAAACCGAAGAAAATATCAAAGCGTAGGCTCAAAATAAGGGTACCAACCATCGAAGGCCTGACCTGTTCCGGAACCAATCGAAATTATGATAATATTAATAATAAAAAATAATACATTTGGTCAAAACACTGTATTCCTATGATATATTATCAATCTAAATGAACACTCCTTTTCTCAATGTTTTAACATTCCAAAATAAACTACAGTATTATTCGTCATCAGATGAACAACGGCTGCAAACATAGAATCTGTCTCCATAAGGCTTGTTAATGGAAATATCAATCAAAGTCAATGATGGGAGCCGCATATAATGATGAATGCATTGTTTATACAGCGGCCACAAACCCATGGCTTCTGTGCATTAGGACTCTGTGTTCAGGGTCTGTGCCATGATGCTGTACTAAAACCGCAGACCCCCAGAAATCCAGAAGTGGTCGTAGTGACCAACACCCACGCTTGTGCTTGTTATTTTTCCTGACTCTTGAACACACCCATAGCTTACACAAATACAGTACACATATACATTTATCTGCTCCATGGCAACGATACAGAGCAAACCACTGAAGAAGCCATTGAGGACCAAAGTCAACACACATAGTGGGCTCAGAAAGGGACTGTTTGTTTCCTCCACCTCACATTAGTTAGAAATTAAGAACAGTTTGTTCCTGAATCAAAGGCCCCCTCAGTATACCAGCATAAAAAAACTGAAAACAGCTTTATTGTGAGTGAACATAAACATCTGACCGAAGCTTCACGTTAGAAATAGACCACCTGAAAACTGACAAACACAGCACATATTCACCATTTTAACAAGAAGAAGTGGAAATTAAACGGTAACCTATTTACTTCTGCGCAGTAACAGACGCTCACCATTCCTTCTATGTCCAGCTTTGTTTTTTTTCACCTCTATTCCCCTCTGAGATACATCCTCTTACAGCATGTACATCTGCCCATCCCATGACCACCTTGCACAGGTATGTGCCATAGGGATCTCATGGAGCCTTAAAGTATGCTAACATCCCACTTAAAGGACCTCTTGACCTCTGTAGGGACAAACATAATGCACCAATAAGCCTGTTACACAACTTTTAAGCCTTGTTGTGCTGGAACCAAACAAGGCTCCCTCCAAAGTTATTGACACAACTGATAAAGATGAATAAGGGCTTTAAAAATCATATCCTTTATTGAAGTGGCATGATCTCACACAAAAAATGTGGATGGATGCAGTTCTCTAACCATGAGCTTTAGAGATCTTTTTTGACCTCCCTCGTGATCTTCTCACCGTTGTAGAAACATAAACTTGGATCGTTGTCATGCCTTGTTTGTTACAGCTCCTCTTATTTTAAACTACAGTATTTTCATTTTTGCTCCTACTGTAGAACAGGCAGGGGCCAGGGTGAGATTCACATTGTATGACAACCGACATAAAAAAAATTTTTTTTTAAATCTCACAAATCTCCCCATATCTCCATGGAAAACCCGACAGCTTCAGGTGGCAAAAATTGTACAGTTGTTAGTAGATCAACACGTGAACTGCAGCTGCGCTCGGTTCTGAAGGAATCTGCTAGATTAAACCATTTAAAAAAGCGGTTGGATTTTCAACAGGGGTTACATATCCAGCGCATCGCTGACAGTGACGTCTATTTCGAGGTGATTTCAGTGCTAAAAAGTTATCAAAGAAGCTGGCTGCCCGGTGACAGCTGTGCTCACACATGACTGATCCCATTTGCCCCGAGGCTGGCAGCGGAGGAAAGTGAGCTTTAGTAAGTCATTACAGGACTCAAGGGTCTCCCCAAAGCCGTAGACAATCATCAAACTGCCATGTTTGACATTCTTCCGAGGTAATTTACTGCGTTTGTCCATCCCTGGTACACATTTATGATGTACTAGATGTTCACTTGAGAGGACATACAGGCACGGAGGAGCTAAAACTCTCATGAAGACCAGTTCTGAGGACTTTAAATGTTACATATAAATTACCGGTTTGCTTTATCATTTCCATACTGCACATATTCGAACAGCAAAGGCATTACTTTTTCATTTCCATTCTGGAATCTAAAAATATTGTATTTTGAAAAACAAATTCTATGACAGATGGCAAGAAAGGAAAAAAAAAAAACATCTTAAAGTTTAATGCAAACAAAAGAGAATTAAACAAGGAGCTCTACAATGTATCATCATCTGTTGCGGTGTCCAAACAGGTGGCTTTTAGAGCACCCAGGAGGCATGAATGCCTGCTAATCCCAGATTAAGACTGACAAGGCGTTTCGCTGCATTGCCTCGTTGTAATCCCTGTTGCCTCTCTATCCTCTGACAATGAGCTTTGTTCCCTATCTGAGAAAGAGATTTGAGGATTTCCACAGCTTTGTTAGCGTGAAGTGACTGCATTATTCAAAGGCCAGCCACTTTCAGGGCAGCCGTACAACATGTTTTCGTTTGATTATTGATGCTCGTGAATGCGTAAAGGGTACAGATGGTTGGAACAAGTGGTCCGCTCTCGGAACCAGGACTTCATTTCCGTCATGTTGGCAGCATATAAATCTGTCTGTCAGAAGAAAGAATGGAGATGGCAAAGATGTGATTACTTTATCAATCTGACACTTTGACCCAAAAGATTTTACAGCAAGCGCAAAAGCGTAAAAGTCTTGTATTTTTGACATTCAGTCAGCCGTCTGAAATATTGTTTCAATTTAAACGTGGAGGAGATTTGAGGTGAGCTCTTGAACCAGCTGTTCAGCTGTTTTGCAGGATGAACTCCCTGTTTGGTGGCTGGATGCATGTTAAACTGATAGTTTGATATAGCTTAACACAGCCTCGTCGCGGCTGTCCCGGGTTCAACTCCCAACATTGGGACCTTTTCTGCAAGTCTTCCTCCTTCTCTCTCCGTATATCCTGTCAAGCACCCGTCAAATAAAGGCCTCTAGTTCTAACAAAATCTTGAAAAAAAAATACAAAAATTATGTGATGGCAATATTACTGAAATAATAGTTGCAATAACAGTTGCCATCGATCCACAATTTTTCCCACACCTCTCTTTTACAACTTTTCCAATAATTCTCTGTGACCTTTACCATCTATGGCAGTGGTTCCCAACCTGGGGTCCCTAAAGATCACAGGGTGTCTGCACAATTCTGTCTGTGCTAAGGGTTGTAAGGTTTTCCAAACTTATAATACATTAATGAAATCCAAAAGACAAAAAAGAAAACTGTCTACATAGTCTACAGTGTAAGAGTAAGAACAAAAACCTGAAATAGCTGTTTAATTTTCGAAAATAAAACTTATAGCATGCCATACAGTGCATTTTGATAATATTGCATACCCTGATATTGTGATGAAGAAATGTTTGTGAATGTGCACCCCAACTTTATACCCTAAAACCATTGGAAATGCTTATTTTGTTGTGAAAATCGCCCATCCTGAAGAGAAATATCTGCGGTTCATTTATACTATCTGAGAAAATAACAGTCCAATAAAGTGAGTAAATCATGTTTAGTGTTCTCTCTGGGATGTATACATTAACTGCGGTGTGTAAGAACCCGGGTACAATACGGTAACTCAACATTAACAGCCTTGAGTAAACAGAAAGGTGTCCACTTGGCAAAAGGTATCCATTGTTCTCTAGGAGGATATGTATTGTTCATGGCACACAAGATCTAACTGCAAACTTTTTATCATAATGAAGCCAATGACTGAAGCTGTTGATCACATGGTATTACAGTAAGAACCAGAATCAAAGCGAAAGCTCCACACTCAGATGTACTTATTGAGCCCAAAAATACAGTGATCAATACTGATCAATAAGTCTGGGATTCATACTTTGATTTAAAGGCACAGACCTTAAAATCTTCCTCTGACCATTTCAAATCTGAAGGACTTGTGGCAATTAGGTTCTCCTCCCAAAACCCAACCAGACAGCCAGTTGTTCATGCAGCTGAGAACCGCAAACTACAGTTGGCTTAAAGAATATACATCTGTGGAGGTTGGTATGCATTAAGGTGACTGGTGTAGAAAGATTACACTGATTGGTCAAGCAGTTAGAGAAAGTAAGAAACATTCAGTTAGTAGGAAAGAATTCTGCTGCCTGCAGGAGGGTTAATTTGGTGGACGTCTCTATCCACTGTAAATAAGTGCATTTTCAGTCGACTAGGGGCCTTACATTTAGGTTTTTGTTTTTTTATTAAGTCTTTAACTTAATATCCTGAACTACAAGTGACTAAGTGGATATTTGTAGTTAGTTTAAGGGAACTGAGGGGGGGGGGGGGGGGGCATGTATTGAGACGTGTAACAAGAGTTAGTGCAATATTAGTCTTTAGAAGCGCTATCTTACGGAAACGTTTAACCCCCGGGGCTTGGAAAAAAACTCAGGAGTAGTACCTTGTTAAAACGTTAACGTTTCTCATCATAAGAAATCTCAAATAAGAAATCCGTTTATGTCCACTGTTTGGTGTTTGTTTAAGGTTGACCTGAAATAACTTTTAGAAAATATATCCATGCTTATAAATCCATATCCATGCAAATATATCAATGGATAACCATTATGTGGAGGGTCACTAATTAATTAGAATAAGTGTAAAGTTCGATGAAATTAGTCATTTTTTCTTATTTTAAAGAAAACATCACCCAAGAAGTATACCAGTGTTAAATGGAAAACTGCTTTTACACATTTCTTTTGTTGCCTTGTATCACTGTAGGGGGATTCTCTGTCATCTGTGAGCTCTCATCCACTCCTTTTATCCATTTCTCTCTCCATCTCACCACCGGGCTTGCCGGCTATAAATCACAATTAGAGGTTTCATTAGTTATGGCTGATTTATTAAGACCCGGAGCTTATCTCTGGGCCTTTTGGCCGTATATTAGCTGACTACAAGATCTCATACATAGTTATGAGACATGTTGTTTACTGTGTGGCATAAAGGTTCATAAGCCAATAGATATTAATTATTGAGTAAGGCTCCATAGGTTAAATTAATTGTATCCAGATGTTAAATCATCACCCTTTTTGTATTTTGACCGCTTATCTAAATGTGTACCTTCTAATAACGACAAATTGGCAACAGCATGTAAAATCTGTCTCTATTATCAGCAAGTGATGCAACGTTTGGAAGGGAGCCAGTGATTTTGGAGTCCCATCCAATGGGTTTTAACAAACATACTCCGGAGGTGCTTGTCCTCCTCAACGGAAGCACATAAATTAGGCTTGTGCTCGTATCAGAGTTCCTCCGGTTCTCCGTGTCTGCAGTATATAACGCGGTTTTCCCTCATAAATCAGAGAGTATTTATCGCGCTTCATATCAGACACTGCCAGCAAACAGACAACCGAGATAAGCCGGTAAACATACACGCTATTGTTTTCTCTTTCTTTCTTGTTCTTCCCGTCCCGAAACAGCAATTAACAGCTTTTAAACTCCCCCCCTTCCCCAACAACTGGGCCTGGCTCCAAAATCACTTGTCTTCTTGTCCTCCTTTGCTTAGCCTCCGTTTGTCCACCTAACTGGCAAGCCCGCTTATCCCATGGCACCTTATGGTCCGGATCACTGAACTATAGGAGTAATTCAGGATTAGTGAACTCTTGAACAGGTGAGCGTTAGCATATTTAGACCTGTAAAACTACAGTAAAATCCTTTTGTTAGACACTTCTTAATTCTTCACACGGACACTGCATCAGGGAAACATGGAATGGTGACATGCATTAACTTGTGGAGAACAGAAAGCAAAGCGTTAAGCTACAAACCTCTCAGAGGTGTTCTCCATGGATGCACAACTTAGACCGTTGCAAATGGGGTTCACTTAAGCACCCTGATAACTGAAAGAAGTGAGGAAAATATCAGGAAGATAATATATTGATTCTGCTTTACATGGAAGTCAGGCGGTTCTAAACCTACAGCAAGATGTTGCATGTCCTTATAAACCAGTTCATATATGATTTTGCATCCAAAATGGTAATAAATAACTCAAGCAAACCAAACAGACTGAAAGAAAGAAGAAAGAAGGTGTGGTCAGGAAGGCTCAGTGGCCCCCTGAAACGATTGCACGAGATGCCTAAGATGATACACAGCGCTGCACTAATAACCTGTGGGCTAAAGTGCTTTCAAAGGCATGCAATAAAAAGTGTCAGGGTGACCAATGATGAAGTAAATGAATGATGCCCCTCCCCTGATTGCTGCTGCACACCACCAGGCAGCTGGCTGAAAGAATCCTCCTACTCTTTACTGGTGCTGAAAGGAAAAGCAACTATAAGGCTGTTTGGAAATATTTCCGACAAAGTCCCTTTACAAAACTCAAAATGTGTAAATACCTGCAATAGGTAACGTTATTACGACTACTGTATAATTCGTGCTATATATTATTATAGCAGCTTGTAGCTTGTTTAAAATATAATTAATTAAATCATCATATTCCACATTGATGTTAAATACCGAGAAAATGTTCAATTGTTTCTCAAATCGATCATATAGTTAGAATCTCATACCAAATCATGACTACACTGTTCTGAATAATCTTTCATTGATTGCAGAGATTTCATGTTTTTTTTATGATTTGTAAATGAAAAGCCAGTACAGACACACACAGAGAGGGAAGGACGATCATATTATGGATTATGAGCATTTCTGCTGCTTTTCTTTCTGTGAAATGTAACCAGAAATCTCTAATTTGGGCTTGTTTTTAACATGAGTCTCAGAAACATGAGAGCCATGCCTCAACCATCGCAATGATAACCTTACAAAAAAACGAATCATCAATGTGATTCACAATTTATTTTCAGTGAATGGGCAAATTCTTAAATAAAAACAATTTTTTAAAATCGCACACCAAATTTGCACTCAAGCAGACACAAAACAGAAATGTGCGCAGCAATTAGGGGTAATTGTTCACACACACACACGTGTATTCCCACATCCACCTTCCTGTGGCTCCTGGTAAGTGACTAATTGGGGATGACAGAAAACAAAGGAGAAGATTAGGAGACTGAGCCTGTGACACAGTGCCACAGGTCAGGAGGGAGGTTTAGTCTCTGTGATTATGGATGGGCTGGAGTCACCAAGGGACACAACCAGAGCCGACTCCTCTACACCATGCTGAGCAGCCTATTCCAGGCCCTGTAGGTCAGGCGCTGTAGAGGGCATGGTGTTCGTTGTTCCACGTAAAACTCTAAAGACATCAGCACGCCACAGAGCTCTGCGGAGGAGGTTTACGGGGGCAAAAAAAAAAAGAAAAAAAAGTGGAGCTTTTTGGATGCAAAAGCTGCACACAGAGTAAGCAACTGTCTGGCCTGTGTGAGTGAATAAATGAAAAGATCTGGATGAAAACGAAGCACATAAAGTGCGTTTGTTTGACTCTGAAAGAGAGCACAGTTGCCTTACTTGTCACCTTACTCGAAGATCGTTTAAAACTGAAGCATCGCCTTTAGTCTCACCTTAATGGAATAATCTAATCTTATCTGCAGAAGTTTGTACATTTAAAGTAAATATACTCTAAACCAATTCAGCAGTCCACTTTTTCCCCTGCGAGCTTTAAAAAAACAAAACCAAAATCCCAGTGCGCTCTTAATTTCAGCCGTTCAGCTTCTTTTATCAGTGCGGCCTCTAATTGCTCGGCGGCGGGGTTGATTCTGAAGCTAACCAGGAGCGATGTCATCCCTCTGCTCTCGCCACAATGGGCCTCATTGGATTAAGTTCGAGCAGGCTTTGTTAAAAGCTGGCGCAAATCTAATCAAGGACGAGACCTCAATTATGCTAGCATGTACTTAAATGATCAGATCACTAAAAAACAGAGGAGGGGGTCGGTTAGTCTAGGAATGTAATCAGCAGCCATTAAAGCCGGTTCATTCGGGCTGATGGTGGCTTTAAAGTGAGATCCAAGATTTTTACTGTGATGAGGATATTGTAAACATGAGGATGTAATGTTGGTGTTTAGCAGTAATTTGTTCTTTCATGATCAGTTAAATAGGACTGATTATGGATTTAATAAGCATTGGCTTCTTTCTACTCCTTTTTTCGATTATGAGTCCTGTTTTTTATTTTTATTCCAATTACTGCTTTTTCTCTCTCTGGCGTTTGTTTTTTTACATGTTCTAAATAAAGATTTCAAGCTCAACATTGTTCACAAAACAGGGTGCTTCCTGTGATTTTTGTTTTCGTCCTGGTCAGTATTTTACACTACTAATGTCTGACATCAGATGCTGTCTGTGTAATTCACAGACTAAGGGTCTACACATACTGTAGATCTCTGGATCCACTAACATAAACTGCTCGGACCTTGCTGACACCATACTACAACAGACAATTTGCACTAGACGAGTTCAGAAGGACAGGGAAAATACGCTGGCTGTGTCTCCCAACAGAATTGGCCCTTTAAGGAATTAGCTAAGATGTCAGCGTCAGAATCATTCAAACACAAATATCCCATTGTTTGGACATACATGGGATGTTCAAAATGGTTATTATTATTGACCTGAAATAACGCATTACCCCAAATTCACTTAAAAATAAATGGTAAATGGACTGAACTTATATAGTGCTTTTCTAGTCATACTGGCCACTCAAAGCGCTTTACACTGGGTCTGAGTGTTTTCAGTGGGGAGCCTAAATCACGCCCTTCTACATGGGTCCATGGGTCCTGACAAAAAATATGAATGAATGAGAGTCAATTGAGCGATAAAAAATATTTTCTGATCCTATTTGAAACATGCCATGGATTTACCGTATGATGTCCGTGAATTTTAAAGACACATTTTGATGCAGAGACAGAGTTAATTTTCGACTCCCGGCAAAAGTTACTTTACGTTTTGTGTGAAAACTCATAGTGGACTCCAACGGAAAAAGAAGAAAAATGGCAGTGAGTTTAGCAAGCTTCGCATTCTTCTTTCAGGAAGAACGAGGGAGCATTAAATGTGGAGAAAACCACTATAAATCTGGACATGTGGAAAGCACCAGCTATGCTGGGGAAGAAAAAGTTGGTCTAGTCAGAGCCAGCATGCGGGACGAGCTCTACAAGGTCTCGGTGAGTGTTTCAAGTGCTAGCTAATGTTAGCTAATGTGACGTCATATATGCGACTTTTGATTTGTAGTCATTTTAGTTACACAGTCTAAACACACACCATTGGTTATCTTTTAAATTGAGGTACAGCATATGTGTGGTTCAGGCCATAAGGCAAAGTGGACCGCTCCTTTGAGTTCATTCGGTTTTTATCGGCCAGAGGATCCGTGGGCCAACCGGAAAGGGAAGAAGATTTAGACTAGCTCTTTGAAGGGAACCAATCCACAAGATCATCTTCAGCAAACATATTTGAGCTGTCAACAATGGGTTGCAATGCATCTGAAACAGCATCCAGAGCATTTTAGTTTTACTCCGGGTCGGGCTATGCATTATGGTGATCATGATGTTTTAACCTGATAGATCTTATATGAGCTGTTTAAATTCCCACATAGAAATGAACAAAGAGTGGAGAAAGCTTAAATCCAGCATAAAGATGAGCCTAACAGCTGGTGAAGACGCCTCTTCCAGCTACGGCATGTTGAAGAATGTACAAAGGAGAAGAGGCATATTGTTTGCACTCCATAATATCCTGGATCACCGCGACCTAAACCCAGGTGGCATTCTCTGAAGCCCCTAGTGGAACAGCTGAGACCGACCCTGACCTCTGACCTCTGTGAACCGTGACAGGAAGTAATTATCCGGAATGTAAGCGAGTCCAGTGGCATTCCGCCACAGCAGGCCTGAGGTCTGAGCAGATAACAGTTGTCACCAACAACGTGCCGAGAAATAGAACAAGAGCTCATAAAGTACTCCATATTCACACACATATTCACAAGCTGGGTTACGGTCCAACTTTTTTTTTTTAGAGCCAGCTCTGAAAACAGAGTGGGAACTCACATGAAAAATCAAAAAACCTTTTAAACTTGTCATGCATCTATGAGGAAGCACACTATAGGTAAGAGCTTTTTCACCTTAAAGCATTCAAGCACAAGGAGACACTTTGATGTTTGATTCCAAAGAAAAGTACGTCACACAGGTGTCGTCTAAAAAGTAACTTCTTTGTTTTATTTCCACCCCTAATATGCAGAAATGTTTCTTATTACCGCTTGGTAATGGAAAATGGGAAGACAAAATAAACTCTACTGAGGCACGATGCGAAAAGGATCTGACTCACAAGGCTGCAGTGGAGCTGATCAGCAGATCGCACCACCTAAGAGAGGTGTGCACGTGCAGCGCAAACGTTACTGGAAAGCATGTCTCCTTTGGACTGAAAAAGGTTAAAACACTGATGTATTCTGAAGCTCCACTCCTCTTACACCTTTATTTTCTCTCTCGCCCTGCTCATCCAAACCTCGCATTACCTCATCAGAAGCAGGGTCTGCCTAAAGCCGCAGCAGTCTCAGAACAGACAAAAGCGCTCATCTCCAGGAAGCCGATGCCGCTGCCTGCGGTTTTGGCGAGCAGAGAAGAAGGAGAGAAGCAAGGGGGGAAAAAATGACTCAGCCCCACAGCTTCTTTCTTGTCTCTGCCGACTTCGGGACAAACTGAGGTATAAAGCGCAGGGGGAGATAATATTTAGAGCAGACCTTATTTCAAGGGCAGTAGAAGAGAGAAAGTGGGGTATGAGCTTGGGTGGTTTGGAAGCCACGAGGGTTGTTCTATACTATTACTGGCAGAGAGCCTCGCACCATGGGCTCCTGTGTAAGCGAGGAGGAACCGCCGCTGGCCCGGCCCGGCCCGGCCCGGCCCGGCCGCTGCAGCTCCACTAGCCTCCTAAGTAAACCAGATGGGCCTCAGATGAGATACTGATGTGGTATGAGTGAGCAAAACAGCAGCATGCATGTAAGGATATACACAAATAAGCTGGTACAAACACAGCCTAACAAACCACTAAATACATAACCCAAAACATATAATCTGTTGCTTTGCCACAACACTTCACCGAAGTTCATAACTTTTTTTCTAAACTTCCTAGATAAAATAAAAATCTTTAAGGTATCTGTTATAGATCTAAATAAATAGCTCACAAACATACAAAAATTCAGTTTTACTGTTTATGCACAGTCAATACCTGCATTCATTTTGGGCTTTAAATAATAAGGCCAACTGTATTTTTTTTAGGGTAGAGTAATTACATCACCAGCAACTTCAATGGCTTCAATGGCCGAAAATTTGAGTTTATTGTTGACAAATGCAGGCTCAAATATATACATCCCTCCTCAGTAGGGTTTGAAATGTTCCTTAGCAGGCTGCAGATAAACCACACTCTGCTGCCATAACTCTGCTTGATATCTGTTAATACTTCTAATCAAAAATTATAAAGCTCATTTAAACTGGTTTGTTCATAACCTTTTGTAGTGTTGAGATCAGGGCCATTACAGACAATGTCGCCCCCAAGGGGGGGGGGGGGGGGCACCCCACTACTCTGACTCACTTCAGAAACACCATGAGCAACGAGCGCCTCAGCAAGTTAGGTGTTTTTAGTATTGAATCAAAAAGAGCAAGAAGCATTAATCTCAACAGTTTTGTGGACATTTTATTAAATTGTTCTAAAATTCTGAAACAAATATTAAAATAATATTACAAAAATTATATTGACATAACAGTTTGAAATGTTGTCTTTTTTCTGAAATGTTTGTTTCTTAAACTCGATGTTAATTGTGCTGGATTCATATTGTCTTTTTGATGAAAGAGAGTGAAGGGGCATCAATTGCACAGTCACAGGCTGAACTCTACCTTGAGTTAACACAAGGAGGACCAAGTTGGTTCACTGGCCCTATCTGAGTTTGGCCACAATTACAAGTATATTAGGGAGAACTGTAGGTGCAGATTTCAACTGAATAATACTACACCAACTGTTGAGCATGATGGTGTTAGCATAAGGCCGAGGGTCTGTTTCCTTCCCAGTGGTACAGGTGCATTGAACAATGTGGGTGGAATATTAAAGATGGAGGACTTCCTCCAAATTCTGCGACATAACCTTAAATCAGCAGATAGATGGTTGAAACTTTGACACAGTTGGGTGTTCAAACGAGGCAAAGATCCTAGCTAACATCGAGCCCAATTTGGGAATCAATAGGACAGGTTGCTGGAAAAAAGTTAAGTAAGCCACTTTGAATACATTCTACCCTTTTTTTTGGTAAGAAGGAGGGTTTAATATCCAGCCAGAATAATGCCAGAACCTTTAAGATGTCTATGAAAAGTGTGTGGTTTCTCTTCAACTAGCTAAGGAACAAGATTTTAGCTTGTATGTATACATTTGAATCCATGTGTATTTGCAATGTAATGTATGTAACTTGTATATCCAAAAAAAATCCTAAAATGTAAGTTGTTGTATAATTATTTCACCCTGGGAACAAATGTTTCAAATGCATCATTAAAACCCAAAATGATGATGACACGCATTCCGATGATGAGTGTATGTAAACCTCTGACTGGCCTAGTTAGGTGGAAAAGGACACTGTAAATGACAGGAAACAACAGCTAACTGAAGAGAAACAACACTAAATTGTGTTACATTCCTAATTGGAGCAAAGCGAAGCTAACATGCAAAGATGAAGCAGGAAGAAAAGAGAAAAGGAAATTGTTTAGGGGAAGCCAAACAGCCAACCTCAGTGGGTTCATTAGCTCATTAACTAATTAGCTTTCAAGCTATCTCAACAACCGAGCTATCTGTTTACGTTTTTTAACTGCTCACACATGCCATTAATGCCATTAGTTCAGTTATTTGAAGAAGGACTCTGATTTTACAAGCATCAGCTGGTTTGTAGAGATTTTCAAAGTTAACATGATTCTTGTATTAAAATCCAGGGCAATAAATGCAAAGCTACTGATCCGTTTTAGAAACATTTAGCCCTTCATAAGGTTTGATCTTATTTTTCCATTTCATCGCTAAACCCGTTTTTGAGACACAAATTAAGCTCTGAGTCTCCACCCTCTGAAGACATTGTGAACTTGTTTCCGATTTTATGAAGTGACGAAAGCCGCAGTAAGTTAAGTCTCTAATTGTGCTAATTCTCCACCGCATGGCACCATTTTTCCAACATCAAGACTGTAATTTCATTAGGAGAATCTACTCGTCTTCTTACCTCTTTGTGATTACATTTTAACAGTAATTACATTTTAAAAATGCACATTAATACCATTTCAGCTTTTCCAGAAGAATTGATGGAATTAAGTGACAGTGATAGAACTAAAAGTTCTTTTGTTCCACAGTTTTCCAGGTAAGTTCAGGACAGTAGGCTGTTACGTTCTAACCTCTAAAATCTCCAAAAATATTTTAACACAAGGATGTTTGCCTTCAGCGTTGTGAATCAGCTCAAGAGAATAGTTATAGGAAACTTTCACAACATTAACATCAATGGTTTGTCTTCCACTTATCTGAGATTGCGTCTTGGGGGTAAGGTTTAGGAGGGAACTCCAGAGATCTATTTCCCCATTTACTCCTGACTGCTCTTTCTCCCAAGATGTCAAACCAGAAAAATATACTTTCTCCCCCAAAAAAAGTCTACTCCGGAGTCTCCTCCCATTAGAAAGTGTCTGAAATACCTCCAAAGGGAGGCGCCCAGGAGAAGGTATCCTAATCAGGTACCCAAACCACCCTAGCGTACTCATGTAGGGGGCAGCAGAGATTTAAAACTCTGAGATTTGAAACTTTTCACCCTCTCTAAGGGTAACCTCAACTACCCTACTGAGGACTCTTGTTTCCAGAATCTTGTTCTTTATGTCATGAACTATACCTAAGGACCATGGCCAGGGTTTTGAATGTAGACTAGGGCTGGAAGATATAGAAAAAGAGCATATAAATAAAAAAACTAAAAAAGTAACATTGATCAATATCAATATTTATTGACGACTATCAAACTTTTTTTTAAATATATTTTAAGTGCAGCCCTGGTCCTATTATGCTATTCTTTAATGAAGTATTTTTAATAAAGCACACACAAAAACTGAATTCAATATAGGCCTAACCCTTAATTAAAACAGCTTTTTTACCACCATATTTTTCTATCACACCACACGTCTATTGATTGATATATATTGTTATCTAATTACCGTCCAGCCCAAATGTAGACAGACGTTTTACCAACATTTCATACACAAAATCTTCTCATTTGCGATGTTCAGCTCATAGAAACATACAAGGACAAGTTTGAGGCACCAAATATGTCATATCCTTTTGCACAGCCATGAACTGTTCATCTTGTCAGCCAGTTGGGTGTAGTTTAGGGTGTTAAAGACTTTACGCCTCAATACTCGGGTCCAATCTCCAGATCTCACATCCCCAGATTGAGAGAGTAGATAACACATTTTCTTTGAAGATGAGCCTCCCTATAAGCAGCAGAATTCGAAGTATTATCACCCGGATTCTTCCTACCCTCTGATTCAGAAATGCCAGGGAGAATCAAACAGAACACTTGTTGACCTAGTCGTGACACGACTCAGGGCCACCAGAGAGTGCCTTAATAAGTATTCTTAAACAGGAGGATTAGACAGATGGTCAGATCACTCTTTTCTTCAACCTCTCCCATCAGATTTCCAGTGTTTCCCGACCCTGCTGAAACCATCAGGATTGGCTTAATTTAGGCTAGTGTTACCTACAGGACTATTTGACTCCAGATATAATCTTTATTGCTTACAGAGAGAAAGTCCATTAAAAGGCAAACTGTAGGGTCCCAGTGCTGAAAGGATCCTGGAGTGATGCCTGCGAGAGCCTTTAAAAAAAGACCCCATTCTTTGCTAAAGTGAAAGCAGCTATTGAGGGTGCACAGAGGAGAACACTACTCAAAGTGGCGCTCTACATTCGCCGTGAGACAAATGAAAAGCATTTAGTTTGTGACGGTGGTGGGGTAAAACAGCAGAGGACATGCACAGGGTCTGATAAAGTTTTGTTAAATGGACTACAAATTGTTTACTGTATCAGGACATTTTTTTGACTTCCATTGATTATATTCTCTCTGTTTTTATTCAACTCTAACACCAGCTTTAAACCACTACCAATGCATTCCCATCCCTACTACTAACCTAAACTCTTTAAATCTTAACCCTAACCTAAAATGAAACCTATGTTCCATCACATCAGGACCAGACCTTGGTCTCTACGTGGCCTAGCAGTCTTTAGAAGGCATAATTCACGCCTTACCTATAACCATAAATATGATTATATACCTTCAAGACCAGGTTATGGTGCTCATAAGGACAATCTGTCTTGAGAGGGTAAGCGAGAAAAAGGTCCTAAAGAGGGCATATAAACATGCAAACAGACACAAAAGCTACGCTAAAAACTTTTACTGAAAGGAGATTGCCAAAATCACTTGGAAATTGAAAGCTTATCCAAAGAGCCAAAGAGTGGTACAGAAGACTTGACCAGGAAGATGGCTGGAGGAAACAATTCAGAGGGGATGAAGGGAACTTACAGAAATAAGAGACTTCGGCTCCAACACCCTCGTCTCACTTGCGGATGACTTTAAAACTCATGAACGTTGCCTAAAAAACAGAGAAAACTGCCCTTCAATGCAATGAGTCAAACATCACAAACATCACACATCAAAATGTTGGTTCTTTGTCATCATCGAGTTCATTTGAAAGGGTATATTCACCCAAATGAGGAAGAAAGCCATCGAAGTAAGGTTGTACCAACGTGAAACGCTAGTCATTATTTTACATCCTCCCCTACAAACTGAGCTCTGATTAAGTCTGAGGACTAAAAGTGGAAAAAGCTTCAGCCCACCTGAGAAGTCTATGCAGTCAGTGTTCGAGACCGAACAGAGGTCCAGTGTGAAGTTCACAGCAGAGCAAACAGAGGATCTGTGTAATTCCTTCACAGCGCTTTCATTGAACAAACAACATCACATACCACGCAAGGTCTAACAAACAAACAACGGGATTTTTGTACGCCTCTTTGAAGTTGAAAAATTGGCCACGATCCTTCTTAAGCGATGCCTGATATTTACTCTTAAGAACTGATTCCAGGCAACGCAAGGTAAAAAAAAATGCCTCTCATCGTATGGACAGCTCTCTGTTGTTCAGGAGTGTGGCCTGAACAGACCAGTTTGACTCCGAGGGCTAACCTGGGGTCACCCTTAATTTGGTCTCGCACGCCCGCAAGCACACGCCACAAGCAGGCATTTCTAAAGGAGGAGGTCACAGAAAACAAATAATAACATCAAACAGGTCAAACTACCCACAAAGCTCTTTGAAGGCACCGTGACCTGGACCGGACCACCACGGCGAGGAGAGGGCCCCAAGTTGAGAAACGACGGAAGATAGTCTTGATTAATACTGCAAGGTCAGCAATTTAAGAAATACAAGAGGTGAACAACGTATAGGAGAACTTCACGGAAGAGAGAGACGGAAAGACGGTTCCTCTACAAAAAAGCAATAATTGCTCCAACAGAATAGAGTATCATGACAGAGCCTAAACACAGCATCTAAGTTGTGTAAAAAGGGCAATACAAACACCCCTTTGATTCCAAAATTTGAGGCTAATTGAGAACAATGAAGAAAAAAAGCAAACCCTGGGTATGTATGATCTTTTATTCATGTTCATATTCAACCCAATGATTTTCTCTTGGATGCATTTTTTCTCTCTCAGGGCACTATTAAGTGTGCTCAAAGAAGTGCTGATAATGATGATAGACCATCTGCGAAAAACATACTTTAATACATTTGAGTCTGCAATCACAAGAATAAGCTGCAGCTCCCTTTCTTTATGTCCAACAGGATAGGACTAAAAAGTCTCTCGCAAATCAGCTGAATTTGAGGCAGATTTGCCAGATCCCAGTTCCGCCTCAGCAGCTCTCGCTGACCCGTCTGAACACGTTTCACACGACTGCTGAACCAGTTCTTCTGTTTCTGTCTGTAATCAAAGAGACAGCTGGCTGCCCTAATGTGGAGTGGGGGGCTTAAAAGATACATACTTTGTTAATATGCAAATTTATCAGAAGCCTTGTGGGTGGGCCCAATTATTGAGCATTTCAGCACAGGCTTGGATCCATGTGTAAAAACTTTAAGTACTCAGCAGTACTCTTATGAACAAGCAAACCTGTCTCTCCTTACTGGTTGTGTATTAACGTATCGCAGTAGGCATATTGAGTAATTAGTAGTTATTGATCATCAGTTGTTGTTACCCATCAATATGGAACACCTTCTAAGAAATCATCAAAATATTCAGAAATGTATTATTCTACAGCGAGAAAAAAGACAAGTTCCTGGATTGGACATCCCAGTAAATTCACCACAAACTCAGGCTGTGCAGTTCTCAGAGAGATTGCAAAACATCTCAGACTCTACAGGCCAGTTTAATGCATGTTAAACACTAACATTTGTTCAATGCTAAAGTTTCTAAGAGTGGCTATTAAAAAATAAAATAAACAAGCATGGTTTTTTTTGAAGGATCCGCCTATTTGAGGTCGTTTTCCAAGCGCATATCTAAAATATTCGAAAGAAAATGAGCTTGGGAAGCTGGAATATGTAGCTGCAATGCTGCTTGACTTGTTATTGGCTGGTGATTGCAAAGCAGCCAATCCAGGAGCGCCATTTATTTTCCCCCGGTGCTGATTGTCTGTACCTCCAAGGGCAGAAGTAAGGAAGACTGTAAACAGTCGCTTCTGCTATAGTGCTGAGACTTGTTCACTGAGTATATTAATGCATATTAAGGTATATATATGGTTTGTGAACCATTAAAATGGCCCGCTATAAGCATTTTTAGAGGAGGTCTCAAGTATTTGCGGGCGGCTGTGGTCCCAAACCCCCATGAATACACGGTACAGGCTTCTGTATACCAATACAAATTGGGTTCCAGGCTTCTGGATTTGAACCTTTGGACAGCTGAGACCAAAGTAGAAATGTTCGGCCAGCACCATTTCAACAATTCAACTGTCAAGCATGGTGATGTAGGGGTCATACTTTGGGCTTGTTTTACAGCCACAGTCATTGAGTCAACCATGAATTTCCCTGTGTTCTGCAAGTATTCTTGACTCAGATGTGGGAGCATTTGTCCGACAGCTGAAGCTCAACTGAAACTAATCGTGCAAGCAATTAGGCAGCACTGTATAAAGAGGAGTGTGTCAAAATTTCTCCAAAACATTAGAGACTAATCAGGTCACACGGACAACATCGGAGAACCAATTTTCAGACAACTGCAGGAAGCAGCTGTGAAGGTGTACATGGTGTACATCAAGTGGGCCATCTGCGCTAGCAACAGTGAAGATCAGAGAATCATCTTTTAGAAACAGTACGATGTGACATCATAGCATTGCAGATTGTAGGGTGAATTGAAGATAAACTGCTGTTTAATCACAGCAGGGTATGCACCTGTACAATGAATGCACACACTGAAACAACTAAATGTGCATGGTACCAAATGTCATCCTGTTGCAGCTGTCAGTGCCACTTGCGCAGATGGAGACGCTCAGGGGTAAGAACAATGGAACTCTATCAGAGAGAGGCTATCTCAATAAGCGCAGCACAGCGTGAGGCTCGGCGCTGCCACGTCCAACGTTTCCAAATAATTATATGGGCAATTAAACTAAAATGAGCTTCACTTGACCCATAACTGATGAGCTTATGGCATGTGCTGTGTCTCAGAGGGCCGCTGGTCATGCTGTACCCCAAATATGATCACTAAGCTCAGTTTCTTTTATTTCTCTCTGAGGGGGCCTGTAAGCAAGCAACACAACTCCTAATACACATTTCACACCATGAAACTGTCTTTTATTGCACAGCCCTCTGATTTTTATTTATTTTTTATTTTTTGCAGAACCTTATTCCCCGCCAACTTTCAAGACATTAGTATTTGACAAAAATGAGTTTCTAAAATGTATTATTTATCCAACAGAGACATTTCGGAGACAATTTGTGCTGGATCACATCTATCAGTTGCTTATTTGATTTTTTGTTTGTTTCAATTCTTGAAGAGTACCATCCTAAATGCCAACGACATATTGGTAGAGAAATAGGTCATAAACCTGTCTTAAGAAAGCCTGGAGCCAAAATTATTTACTGTGGTTCTGTACCAACATATCAAAACCAATCTGTCCTCCAATGAACTTTATACCTCTGTCAATTCAACAAAAATTCAAACTGGGAGTGGTGACCGCAAGGATTTTTAACACTAATCGAGTCCTTTTTTTCTTTGGGATTGGGAACCATGACACTGGTGGTCCACAGGTATTGTTGATATGTCACAAGTGTTTGGGTTTAAAGCCCTCTATAGGTTATGTTAGACTATAAAATAAGATTCTGGTACTTGTTTAAGACTTAGTTTACTGGTGCTGTTAAAAAAAAGTCCTAACACGAACCAAACAGTGCAGAAGGCCTCTAATGTAGCATTTGAGACCCTGCAAAATTGCTTCCTGGAGAAACCATCAGGATTCATATGCAGATTTAACAAGTACCATTGAGGAAATGTTAATACAGTTTTCAGGACACAAGAGTGTGTGCAGCCCTTCACGTGTGAGTCACAGATATGGGAAGAAGGCCCACCTGCTGAGCTGCTAATAGCTGCAGAGGGACCATCCGGATGCCAACTGAATTACTTACAGCAGCAAGTACACACAAAGGCAAAACAATGCCGTTCTTTTGTTTTTGACTTCCTCCAGAGCACCTCTGTTGGACATTCTAGCTGGTGTAGCTAAAAGGTAGCGGTGTCACACCTGAGTTCAGAGCATTTTTGTTACAAAATGGAAAACCAGTGGGATTTATTAACCATTATTAACAACACAAGCCTATCCAGATGTATTTCTCGACATTTTATATATTCCAATATTAAAGGTGTATTTTCATAATTAAATATTACACTATGTATGCAGCTGTTTGGGTGTGATATAAAACATGGAAACGGCATAAAAAGTCTCTGAAAAATGCAACTACCACCATGTTGTATGTGCACGGCAGCCATATTGGTTAATAAACTCACTGCTCTCCAACTTTCCAATTCATAATTCCAACTTGAGAACAAAGGGAACACATCATAATATCCTTTCACATAGATGGTGAAATAGCGACTCTGCTGCCAAGTTGTTGTAGCAGAGGTTTAAAAAAAAAACTCTGAAACCGTTCTGCAGCTAATCCTGCATTGGCAAACAACCTGACTGTCTTTCTGGCTACCTTTAAAGAGCAACTCAGCCCAAAATCTACTTTTTTTTGCTGGTAAACTGTGTAATTGGGTGTCTAACAGGGCTGTCTACATGTCTGGTCAATATTTTTGGTATTTTAGTACATTTTAATGAAAATATAAATGTTCTAACAAAAACTGTCAGTGTGGTGCCCTCTTCAGGTTTAAAACTTTACACTGCGCTTGAATTTGAAGGGGGCATTGCTGTTCGCTCCGCCATGATGGCTGACGTCAGCCATCCTGCCGCTGTGGGGTATAAAACTAGCCGAGTCTCGGCCGCGCCTCCGTAGCGAGTAGGAGTTGGATTAGCAAGGAAGTGTTGACACCACCCAGCCCTCTCCCCCCGCCGTCGCTCGGCCCACCAGGCAACACCTCCTTTTGGCTCATTTTTCAAACCGGAAATGTGAGCGGAAATGTTAGACTCTGGTAGCGGGGTGAGTTGCTTGGTAAATCTTTTCAACATTACATCTCAGGGATGGGCAAAATACAATCAATGAACAAATCGCTTTTGGAAAGGGTCACTATCAACATTTTAGATTTAAATGCACTTTTTAAGCTTGTATTGCCAATAGTTTTATGATCAAGAAGTGAGTTGAACAATAATCTGTTCTGATTAATCCAATAAAAAAGACTTGGATGAAGGTAGGAAAGAGGCTGTTTAAACTGCTATAAAGGGCTTTTAAACAAAGGGATCGGACAAAAGGGAGTTTGAATGACTGAAACACTTTTACGTTCCCTTCACAAACAACCGGGGGGAACACTGCGGAAGCCTAAGTGACAATATGTATTCTCTCCCAAGTTGCTGTGAACATGAAATATTGCTAAAGCGAAGGGTGGGAGGGTGGGAGGGTGGGAGGGGGTGAGAGGGACGAAAGGGGCAAGTGGCGGCACATACATCTAAACCCCACGGCTCTACTCGCTACCCTTAAGAGATTACATTATGGTGCTCACCATTGTCCAATTCCTTCAAGACAAAGCCTGTTCCACTGTGCAAACAGCACACCTTCGAAAGATTGTTAAAACAAGAGGTGAATGTCAAAGGCAAAAATGAACAGGATCTCTCCCTTCTTTTGTCAAGCGAGTGAGGTATGCACAAACACATCACTGCGTGACAGAGAAGAAAGGAAGGCCTTGTGAAGGAAGGAGCCAGAAAAATGTTGGAGCGTCTTTGCATGAAAAGGCCAATACCGTGAGAAGTTGTCTGCCTGACTCTTGGGTCTATAGAGAAACCCCTCCATAAGTATTTAAATGAAAGACCTCCAGGAACATAAAAGAGGCATTTCGTTTGAGGCAAACACGATGATGACCTACGGCTGCCAAGAACATAAAGGTTGCAAAACAGCATTGGGCCCATCAGCAAAACAAAAAAGTGCAAAGAAAAATAAGACAATGGCGCAAATGAACGTCTTCACTCAGATGCCGCAAATTGAAATCAGATGCAGGAAGAAGCGCCAACACTCTCTTAGCTTTAGGGCCTAAAGTCAACCTGGTCACAACCCGAACAAGGCTTTAACTGTCGGGGGGCGATTAATAAGGGAGACCTCGGCGGCATCCCCCCCACACACACTTTAATTTACAAGGCCAGCGCCAGCCTGTAATTAATTGCTGCGTGCATAAATGTAAATGAGTCCACTGGGGAAGCCGAGGGAGGAGGAAAAAAAAAAAAGGCTGTCAGGCCAATATTCCAGCAGGGAGCAATTTGCGAGAAAGGGAAATGATTTAGAGGACAGAGCAAAAATCTGCTGCTCGGTAAAACACGGAGAGGCTGAACGTGAGGAGAGACTTGTTGAGATGAAGAAGGTGGTCAGCGAAAATTATTTAAAAAGGACAACTGGAGGAAAAAAGTGCACTTTGTTTTTGTCTTTTCCACATCTCTGACAATGACTTTTGTTTTTATCGAACACATGATTCTGCGGCCATTTCTAATTCCTCCACATCATTCTGCACCTACATATTACGCTACAGTGATACATTTTTTGACAGAGTTAAAGCTCATATTTCACTATTTTCGGACACAGAGTTTGATGCAATCCTTCTCGTTTCTTGATACTCACTGCTTTTCCAAGTCCAAAAGCTGGAAAATTCATAAGCAAAAGAGAAAGCAAAAATATGACAAAGTGAAAAATGTTCTGATCTGAAATCAAAATGCATTTATTAGTACCTCAACATGTTTGGATGCCAGTGACCTTTTTATTTTATTTTGTGACACTCTACAATTAGAGAGATTTTAATTAATATTGAAAGAAGAATTTCTTAATAAAATGCAATTTTCTTTTTCTTCGCTCACTTCTAGTAAAAACATAAATAAAACAACGCCCTCTCGCTTCACTGTTAACATCTCGCCTCGTCCTCCAGCGAGTTACGCCGCTGCACAACTCCAAAGAATATGTAAAAATCAAAGATATGCACGCTGTGGAAATGTGTAATCATTTATCGCCACTACAATAGCAGCTGTCCTTCATCAATTCCACCCACAAAAAGCCACTTCTTCACTCCGTCTGTGTGCGTGGTGAGAACAAACAGGTAAAACCATTGTGCCTCGAGATCTGCATCAATGTAAAGAAGGCACAAGTGAGGTCCACAGTGTATGGGTTGGAGCAGCGACACCTAAACACACATGTACCCACACACACTCTCTCACACACGAAAGGGACTGCAGCGATCACAATAGCGTCTCTATGGAATAAGCTCCTTTTCACCTAAGTGCTTTACAAAGGCAAATTAGATTTTTCCTATAGCGGGCCTCCAGCAATAACAATTGACATCACAGGCCAGCCTAAATATGTTCCCCATACTTAACAGGGAAACCCGGTATGAGCTTCTTAAGATTGAGACTAAACGGCGTGCTGAGGCGGCAGTTTTCCCCTTCCTGCATCGGCAGGGACCATCAACTTCGAACACTGTGGCAGAGGGCCATTTTATTTGGCTACACACCAGCTGTAAGCCAAGACGGATGAATTACCTCTTAAAGAATCGTTGGGGGATTGGCCTGACTGCTTGTTTCGAATGTTAAACCATCGTAGACTGGACAATATAACTATTTTCCCCCTAAATACAGTGCCTTGTGAAAGTATTCATAACTTTTGTCATGTTACAGCCACAAACCTCGTGGTATTTTATTGAGACGTTATCTGACACACCAACACAGAGAAACTGTAAGCTCCAAGAGAGGATATATTGTTTTTACAAATACAAATCTGACAGGTATGCCTTGCTTTGAAATTTAGTCACCCCAGATCAACAGAATCAACTCTACAGTCTGGCCACTTGTGAATTGGATATAGGCCTTGACTTTGACTAGGCCATCCTAAGACATACAGTAAATATGCTTCTAAATCGTTCCATCGTAGCTATGGCTCTAACAGATAATTTTCTGTCCAGAAGCCGCTTCAACCAAACATTTTCAATATTTGACCGGTTTTCTAGAACCGTGACAGAAAAATCTTAAGGCCGTCGGCCGTTTTCACAGATTACATCTCACAACCCCGACCACTTGATGCAGACGCACGGACATTTTCAACTTTATGCACGGAGTACAGTTAACTAAATTAACATAATAACAATAATTATATTTAAAAAAAGATTCCTATGAAGGCATCTGGGCAGACCTGGACACCGTACTGAATTGCATCTCGGTCGCCCGGTGTCGTGCCAGCCACCCGTGCAGAAGCAACGGATGCTGCTGGGATTTCGTCTGGCTGGAGCGACAGCTCGTGGGTCTCTTCAGAGAGTCTATCCTACTTCTGATCAATTCATTCGGAGAAATGTTCCCAGATTTCAAAACTTTGGCTTAGTGCTACTTTTAATTCCAGTCTACAGTGTGGCAGTGGAGCGCCGGTTCAGCCTCCAGAACAACATCCAAACCCCCATGAGAACCCATCAGTCTGAGGCAAAAGTCCAAAACCTCATGACAATAACATCTTCAGCAATCCCACTTGAGACATTTAACTAAGCACAAGCTGGTGGGGATTTCAGGTCCATGCAGATCAGGAGGGAGTTGTGAAACTGTGTGTTCAGGCCCCAGCAGTGGTTTTTGTCACTGTGGGGGGGGGACAAAAGTTACATGTATTCATCTCCTCATGGCATGTGGATTCTCGGTTCAGCTTGTTCGGATTGAACATGACTTCGAATAAATAAAAATGAAATACTATTGAATGTTTTTAACCATTTTTAAAAATATGACGCAAAAATTGACAAAATTTGTAAAAACAGGTTACGATGGGATTTTTCTTGTCAAAACGACGGACATAAGGAAAGTATAGCACGACCTCTGTTCCCGTCAATGCTAAAGGCATACATCCTCCCACCATGAAGATGCCACCACTATGCTTTAGGGTGAGGATGGTGTACTCAGGGTTATCTGCTACATAAGTTTTACTCCACACTATTCTGGTCTCCTCTAGGATCTTCTGAAAACAGCTAGATCAGAGTAAAGGTAGGCTGGATACTAATGTACATCACACTTCTGACGAATATTCCCGTCCACTTCACAATGATGTGCTACTCTTTGTTGGTCTAGATAAAGTCTCAATAAAATTTTATGGAGTTTGTGATTGTAATGTGACAAGCTGGGGCTGAAGGGGAGTGAATACTTTTGGAAGTCAACGTATGCCTGCAACACAACATAATCACAATGAGTAGGGTTCATTAGGCACATGATGTTATTTGAAAGGCTCCCATCCAAGTGTAGTCTTGTCAGTGAAACCTTCTGGAGTAAATGTCAGAAGGCCACGAGCCGAGTATGACGAGGAAACCTGAGGTCTGAGTCCAGTCAGCTGGACACCCGAGCCAGTGGCACCTGCTCTCCTCGAGGAGCAACAAACATGGCTGCCCTGCTAATCCCGCTGCATGCACAGAGCACACCATGCCATATGGGAGTAAGCAGGAACCCAGGGGCCTGTCAGCAGCATCTCAGGACACCGTCAGAACACACGGGACGAATCGGATGTGTGGATCTCATAACGAACACGCTGCTTCCACATCCACGATACGTTGCTGGTACTGGTACTTTTCTATTCTGAGCAGCAGCAGCCCATATCCAGCCACTGTTCACTTTATTTTCTGCAACTCCTTTCTCTCTCTTTCTCTCTCTCCTCGGCGAGCGCAGTCACCACCAATCTTACGGTGACATCGACTCGATTAAAGACTCCTTTACGGCCAGGAAACCATGGCAACGCCCTGCGTGGACAAGCTGGCTGACGACCAATTGGATCGGTGGGTGGGACTGTGTTTTCCTGGCCATCACTACTTCACCACAGGATCATTTCAGAGGCCTCAGACCCTAAGTCCCGCTGCCACGCCCTATCACACCAAACCACTATAAAGTGAAGGTTAGCCAGTCTTCTTTTACAGCACTGCGACACTTCTATAGATGCAGACCAGTCAGGGTTGTTAGCAGCTGGTTTGTATTAGAATTTTAAACCTGGCAGATGCATCTTCAGTGAGCTGCTCCATCATATATGCAAAGTTCCAGAATAACTCTCAAAGAATTGCCTTGCTGGTGCTAATTTGTTATTTTATTGATCAAACTGTGAACTCATTGTTAGTAACTACAGATGTAACAAGCTGCTAGTAAGAAAGCACCCAAAGATTGAGTTTTGAAATGCTTCTTTCTTAGTAGCTCAATAAAGAGACACGTCACTGCCTCATCCTTTGAATTTAGGAACCTTTTTATACCTTCATGAGGCAGATCAGAGGTTTACAAGGGTACAAGAACCATTATCGTCTTGGAAGCTAAAAGAGGGATGACCTCAGACTTTTGTGCAGAACTTAACACTTGCAGTAAGAGCTGTTTTGTTGTGGGAAGAAAGTCTATATTGTTTATAAGAACAATTTGCGATAAATTTCATTTAAGTTCTACATAGTTCCAGAGCATAAATAGTCTTTTCAAGTCAAATTGCAGCAACAATGACATCAGTGTACGGCATCATGGAGCCAGTCCTGATCCCACTATGGAACTGCTTCAATGGAAAAAAAACAACTCTGTTTTGATGCTGTCAGGGTGTGGAGAAGGCTGAAGGTGTTGAGCATTTAGAGGGATTTAAACAAGACGCAGTGACATATTGCATTTTGGCCCATGTAGGATCCTGAAGCTTTGCAGAGAAACTTACACTGAGGCCTTGGCCTCTCAGGACACTTTAATGTGTTCTTTTGACACTCGACTCTGCGTCAAATGTCTCTTGAGGAGCGTTAACCCCCCTCTAAACTTTTTCACATCTTGTCATATTACAACCACAAACTGTTTTTTATTGGAATTCAATGTAAAAATTATTAATTTCTTTTTTACAAATACACATCTGAAAAGTGGTATATGCACTAAATTAAATCCAGTGTAACCTAAACTGACAGGATGGGGTAAGGAGAGCGCCAATCAGAGAAGCAGCTAAGAGGCCCACAAGCACCTCTGGAGGAGTTGCAGGGATCCACTGCTCAAGTGGGAGAAGTCACTTCACTTCACTTTTTTTTTTTTTTATCAACAGAGAAGAAATTGTGGAGAGAGGCTTATTTCCTGGACTTACTCATGAGGTTTGGAAGTCGTGTACAGTTTTTCAGTACAGACCCTGTGTACTCAGAATAGGAGGGGCTAAGTGTAAGAGAATTACATTTTGTTTTAGCGATTTAAAAATGCTAATTTACAATTTTGAGATTCTTAACCTTCAAGTCTAACACGTAGGTCCTGTGTGAGAGGTCAAGCACTCCTGTGGGTGCCCTGCTGCCTTGCAGGTCCTAGTTAGGAACTTAGTTTGCCTCTGCCTTGAGCCGGCTCTGGTAACTAGGCAACCCATTTTAAAAGTCAAGGGTTAGGGTTCCCCTTTGCTCTGATGGGAAATCTGCTCCACAAGCAGCAAGAACCTCTGATTCTTCACAAAACACGTCACATTTTAGACATTTGAAAAAAACATGCAGTAACTTATTAATTTTTAACACTTAGTTTTTTCTTCTCTTTTTTTTGTAACTGATAAAAAATATAGTTTGGATTTTACTTAGCAGACTGAGCCTTTCTGAATTTTCGAGTAAACGCTTTGCAAAGTAATGTTATTCTGTATTGACCCAGCCAAAGCATGCATGCACAATAGAGTCTGCTCTGTTCTGTCAATCTGTGCAGCATTTACCACTTTTAACAGCTCCATCCAAATGATGCCAGAAAAGCTCAGCAAGACAGAAGGGCACTCTGTTCAAAAGAACCATTTTAGTACATTTTGAAGTTTCTATCTTTGGACAGATGACCTTAAACATCAAGTTCCCCTTCGAACTTTCAATGCACATGCGGATCAACAGCTAAAAGTATTAATAACTGCTACAGTATCCAATTTACAGGCATCATCACCTAAGATCAGCTCATCAAACAAGACTTTTCGTCAAAAGGTAGTGCAAATAATTTCTATTGCTTGTTTTAACCTGCAGGGCGTGCCAGAAGGGTGGGGCTGATATGTCGTGACAATGCAGATGCAGGCTGTGAAGCTAAGAGAGCTGATATATCTTCAAATACTTCCAGTCAATTGTAAAAACTTTCCAACTCTCTGTATTCTCTTCTGCATCAAACCCCACCCGTCTGTTTTCTTTAACAGTGCCACACTATCCGATGAGATGTTTGCCAATAACACCCACATCTCAATATTGACAAGGCCGCATTATGTAATTTAAGACCTGTTTGTTGTTACAGTTAGGAGTCGTCTCTAATGCTTGAAATGATTTCTGATCAATTTTACCATAACTCATCATTTTTCTCTAGATAATCGGGTATAAACTTGTTTTTCCTGCCACCACCCAAACTATTCTCCCGCTAAGTACAACTTCACCGTTATTATCTCTGAACAACAATTAAAACCAAGTACGGTGACTCGTACGGTGACTAAAACATTACACGAGTCTCGTGTGACTCCTCAGACTGAAACAGCCACTGATCCTGCAGCTTGTGTTGTCTGTTGAGTTAATTAAATACCTCAAATCATCCAGTTTCAGTCCATTCATTTGCATTAACATAGCTTTCACCCTAATGTCGCTCTGGCTGTCTATTGGTCTTAAAACAACCATATTTAATTGATTTTAGAGCTCAAAATACTATTATCTAAATTATTTTAAGGCGCCTGAACAAGAGAATAAAGAATGGTTGCAAGTAGAGGGGTTAAATGAAACTCCAGGACAACAACCTAGAGACATTGTTTGTATGAAATCTCCTTTTTCTGTAAAATCACCAGGAGGTGAAGTATCTGTCACTGCTGCTGCTATGTTTGCAATCCAAGGCTGCTGAATGACAGGAAAGGACTCCCTGGATTACCCAGTGTCAATCACCTGGTCACCTTCTGGTGTTGCCAGCACCGGGAGTGGCTGGAATCTAACAGGCCGACCACAGCACTTTAAACCTGTCACGCTGCCCTATTCACTCCTCATTGTCCTCACCTGTCTCAAATCCTTCACACCTGATCCTACTCACCTCCGGCCTTTATTACCCATCACTTCCCTTCACTCAGCGCCGGATCATTACTAACATTGTCGAATCCCATGGTGTGTCGTCTTCCTGCCTCTCCGTTCCTGCCCGATGTCCAGTATCTCTGTTCCTGCCGTCTTCACCACCACCATCATCATCACCTCCTTTAATAAACATCCTGCACCTTCCTTCAGCGTCTGCGTTTGGGTCCATACTCCACACACACACCTCCTGACAAAACCTGTAATTTATGACGCTAACATTTGAGATGTGACAGATTTTTATTTTTTTTCTAGGACTCCATCAATAATATTTACTCCTGGTGTTTGCCTCTACTACAGATTACAGTCCTTCTATACTTCCTGTAGAACTTTTTCAATTCTACGGTTTTATGGAACAAAAATAACACACAAAAAAACATATCTGGACTCTACCAGGTTCTAAAATAAATTAATTCTAAGATATAACCAATATCCAATATATTGATATAGTCTAAATCTTAATTTCTGATACCGATATAAACCTATACCGCCGATAGGCATGCGGAAAACTCGACTCCAGATTCACTGTGAGATCTACAAAGAGAGACTGAATAGATATCAGCTAACTATAAAAGATGCTAGGGAATCATTCTTTTCTGAAATCATCAACAGAAACATTAATAATGCACGGACTCTATTTGCAACAGTGGAAAGACTAACTAATCCTTTAGTGACAGTAGCTCCTGAACTAAACTCTACCAGGGCCTGCAATGAATTTGCCAGCTTATTCACTGAAAAGATTCTAACAATTAAACGGTCAATCTGTACCTCAATATCGAACCCACAACCAGTGCCATCCCCAATCAACAACAATGTAGAGAAAATGTCTGAATTCCACGAATTAAACCAGAACAGCCTTGAAAAAATCATTATCCAATTAAGCTCCTCCTCCTGCTGTCTTGATATCCTACCCACAGCTTTTCTAAAGAAAGTTCTTCCTGTTATTGGGTCTGATCTTGTTCAAATAGTGAACTCATCACTGCTATCAGGTGTCTTCCCTCAGGCTTTAAAAACAGCAGTTATTAAACCACTGCTAAAGAAGAAAAATCTGGACAACACGTTAATGCAGAACTACAGGCCAATCTCTAATCTCCCATTCATCAGTAAGATTATTGAAAAAGCTGTGTTTCAGCAGTTAAATGGCTTCATAACAATGACAAACCGTTTTGATGCTTTTCAGTCTGGTTTCCGTGCTCACCACAGCACCGAGACTGTCCTCGTCAAAGTATTAAATGACATCCGCATAAATACAGACTGTGGAAGAACTACAGTGCTGGTTCTGTTGGACCTCAGTGCAGCATTTGACACTGTTGATCATGATATTTTATTGGAACGACTGGAGAGCTGGGTCGGACTCTCTGATACAGTACTTGGCTGGTTCCAGTCTTACCGAAAGAACAGGGACTTCTATGTTTCAATAGGAAACTTTTCATCAGAACGAACAGAAATCACATGTGGGGTGCCCCAGGGCTCCATCCTCGGGCCCCTCTTATTTAATATCTACATGCTCCCACTAGGCAAGATTATAGCAACCAATAACATTAGCTACCATAACTACGCAGATGACACTCAGCTCTACATTACAATGTCACCAGGTGACTCTGAACCCATTCAAACCCTAAATCAATGCATTGACCAAATAAATGGATGGATGTGCCATAACTTTCTCCAGCTGAATAGAAACAAAACTGAAGTGATTATTTTTGGACCCAAGGAGGAACGATCAAGAGTCAGCACACAGCTTCAATTAATACAGCTAGAAACTACTGATCAGGTTCGTAACCTAGGTGTAGTAATGGACTCAGACCTGAACCTCCAGGGTCACATAAAGGCAATAACAAGGTCAGCGTTCTATCACCTGAAGAACATCTCTAGGATTAAAGGACTGATTTTGCAACACGACCTAGAAAAACTCATCCATGCGTTTATCTTTAGTCGGATTGATTACTGCAACAGCATCTTCACAGGTCTGCCTAAAAAGTCAATCAGACAGCTGCAGCTGATCCAGAACGCTGCCGCTCGCGTCCTCACTAGAACCAGGAAAGTAGAGCACATCACCCCAGTTCTAAAGTCCTTACACTGGCTCCCTGTAGCTCAGAGAATAGACTTTAAAATACTTTTACTAGTTTATAAATCATTACATGGCTTAGCACTAAAATATGTTGAAGACCTGTTGTCATGGTACCAACCACCAAGATCACTCAGGTCCTCCAACTCTAGCCTACAAAACATCCCTAGACTCAGAACTAAACATGGAGAAGCAGCTTTCAGTTTCTATGCTCCCCTTATCTGGAACAGACTTCCTGACGAGTGTAGAGCTGCTGAAACGCTGAACTGCTTTAAATCGAGACTAAAAACCCATTTGTTTAGAATTGCCTTTGAGTAAATGCTTGATGTCATATGTATGTAATGTGTTCATGCTCTCTCTGGCTTTTTTTTATTTTTCTCTTGCTTTATTGTGTATCATGTGTAATGTGTGTTTCTTTTATGTGTTTCTTTTAAATCACCAAATCATGTAAAGCATCTTGAATTACCCTGCTGTTGAAAGTGTGCTATACAAATAAAATTGCCTTGCCTTACCTAAACGTTCAAAGTTGGCTCAGAAATAAAGAAGCAACAGGATATATTGAGTTTTGAAAAACAAAAATAAATATCTCAAAAACTATACCTTGGATCTATCAAATTTGGACATTTTGAGTGAGAGGAGAAGTAGCTGAAGAGTTTGATGTGTAATATGTACATGGCATGAAAGTTAGGTACTAATGCTGTGTCATTAAAAAAAGTAAAAACCGATACCGAAAATTTTTCCGATATTACATTTTAATGCCAACATCGTCCGATTATATCAGACATGCCTACTTTAAACCTGTAATTTATGACGTTAATTTTAGGCTACAGTCCTTATATATATACAGAAAGTACACCCTCTTTCAATTATAGAATCACACACTTTTTTTTTCAGTTCAACAATTTTATGTAACAAAAACAACAAAGAAAACATATCTGGACTTTACCAGGTTCTCAAATAAATTAACCTTAGGATAAAAATGTGTGAAAATATACAAAAGGTTCTGTGCTGGGATCACTTTCAATAATAAGGTCAAAATGGAAAAGGCTGTGTGGTCCACCCTACGAGTCAGTAGGACACTGAACCACCTTTAGCATCTCCTGTGTGACTTTATCAGACTCTAGGCTGGTCTGGAGAAATTTTAGCCCACTTTTTTTTCCACATGATCGATTCAATTCTGTGTTTGAAAAAAGAGGCCAAATCATATGATCTTTGAGGCTATTGCTGATGTCTTTTTTTAGACACGGTAGGATCTGTTGTGTGTTCTTGTAAAAAAAAAAAAAAAAGAAAGTTAATTCTCGATTATTTGACAACTTTTTATTTTATTTTTATTACTTCCTGATATCCTTAAACCGTTGAATTTAAAGAAAAGGCGTGTCTCCCTTTTTACCATGACTGTAGGTGGCGCAGAGAGGGGTACATTACCGCCCCCACCTGGTGAGCTAGCCCCTGGGATATCAAGAGGGATGGACGCCTACCGGAGCCCCAGATCTTTAACCAATCTGACACACCTCACCGACCGGGGCTGCCTGCTGCCATCAGACACCCCCAGGTCATTGACCACAACTGGTGCAGAATCAAAAGAAGACCATAACCGAGCCCAGTCCCCCAATCCCACAATGTTTTCATGTGTGTCCGTGGTGATATGAAGTGGTACTATGAGGTGTGTATGCCTAAGGTGTATTAAATTTGGGGTTGTGGCTGCGGTGTGTAAGACTCCACTGCTTTCTGATGGCAGAGTCTCCCCCACCCCAAACCATTTAAAGAATAAAAGAAGGATCCGATTTTTTTTTTTTTACTTTTTTCAAAATACTGCATGAGTTTTTGGTAGAAATAGCTAAAATAATGACAAGATTAACTAGAAAAGCCTCAGAGAGCGCAGACCTCTGCCAGGACCACTAATCAACCCCCTCCCATCCCCATGTTGTTATCTAATTCTAACTTTCGGTACTTTTCCAATAAAATGTCTGTTAATGAGACGCACGGCTGTGTTCGTGCTGTCGCTGTGGTCTTCCAGCACAGAAGGGGAGATTCGCACACGTGCGATTAATTTGCTGTGCATATGGTCCGACCGTAGCGGGGCTGCTGCGCTAGCTCGGCCGTCTGTGAGCTCTCTGACACGAGAGAGGAGCGGAGGTCAGCGCCGCTGGTCGGTGGGAGAATACGCGCTCCATGTCGGATCAACCCCAGAATTTTGTTGCTTACTCGTGATCCCATTGCGGGCGTTTCCTGAAAATTTCATCGAACTCAAACAAACAAACAAACAGACAGATGGGAGTCACTCCGAGAGAGAAATGTCATTATCTTTTACTACTGAGAGGAACAGATTGCATTTTTTTTAAATCTGTTTAGAAGACATGAAAAAAGTTTTCATTTTTTTAAATGCATTTATGTCTATCTTAAGTGATCTTCTTTTAAAAAGAAAATTCACAAAACGATATCCAGAAAGGGATCTAAATCATTCCACTGGTGCGAGTGCTATTTGAGAATTAAATGAGTATCTGGGTGCTTCATTCAATGTTTGCCCATCGCATTTTCACTTCTATACAGAAAGGAATACTGTAAAGAAAATCTAGTATAAACATACATCCCCTTTTTTTTTGTATAAAAAAAATTGTCTTCATTTGAAGGGGCATTAACCAAATTAGAGGAAATTTCCTCCCAGAATTGCTTTAAGCGTCCAGATTCTCTTTTTATTTGTCCTGCTACTTCAGTTATTAGGTTAGAACGTCGGCACCAAACAGGAGCTGGCGGATCTCTGCGCTGTGTGTCAGTGCAGAGCATGAGGGGGAGTTTTTCCACTTGAGAAAAACACTCGGAGCAAGCGAGCGATGCTGCAGGATTTTTTTGTGCCAAGTGAAAATCTAATGGAGCGCAGAAGCAGCATTACGAAACAAATGCTTCCAGATAATGATGAAATGAGAAAATAAAAGGTATTGGTTTATGCCAAATGTGGCTTTAAACCACTAAGTAATCAATGACAATCTGCTTCTGTACTTTTTACGCCTGTCCTCTGAGGAAGCTTGTTGTACAGTAGTTAAGATTTTCTCAAACTGCCAGCCAACTGTGTTTTTTACTACTACTAACAGCGTGTTTTATACACAAAGCAGCCATATTGGGTCTGGAGGTTGGGGTTAGAAATACAACTTCATTTTTATTTTTTTTTATTTTTTTTTCCAAATACATGCTTGTTTCTGACTAGAAGCAACACAGCAATCTCCAACAAAAAAACAATTTTCTCGAGGGAAATAATTCTGATAATAATAATTTGCCAACATATTTTGTAAAATTGAAAATGATTTAGACCCTTCTTATTAAGTTTTTTT
Source organism: Valencia hispanica (assembly GCA_963556495.2). Taxonomy (NCBI): domain Eukaryota; kingdom Metazoa; phylum Chordata; class Actinopteri; order Cyprinodontiformes; family Valenciidae; genus Valencia; species Valencia hispanica. Next base: position 44,989,404 of record OY747706.1, on the reverse strand, counting down.
TTTTTTTTGCATGTCTGTACTAGTATTTTTGACCATCCATCTTCTGCACGAGGAGCTTCTGGTCTTTGAAGTTAGAAGGCCTCTTTGCCATCACCCTTATTTTTTAGCTCCTTCCTCAGATTCAGAGTCAGCTTGGGGCTTTGGTTGAGCCACTACAAAATATCAGTATTACTGCAAGTCAGGAACATATGTAAATGTATAAATACACATACTCTGAATGTATTTAAAAACATGGTGCTCTAATGTGAATCATTTTGTGTTTATAATCTCCATTCTTGTGGATGAGCATAGACCAGCCACTGGTATCAAGGTAAACCGAGGTTTTAAAACGTTACATTTTCAAAACTGTAAAACATTTCTAATATCATTTGCTGTTGCTGTGCGCTGCCAGTCAACTGGCGTAAAAACAGTTCCCACACCTTTACCTCCCTTACAACAAAGGCGAATTTGGCTGCTTAGAAACAATTCAGGTTACAAAAAACACGGACTACCTGAGCAGATAGCCTGACTAATTAACCTCCTAATATAAGCTTGGTATACTTGTCTTACTTTATATTCTGCACTTCGATGTTACAAAAGAACAATAAATAAATGTTTTAAATAGCGCTGTTACTTTTTGAATCAATCGAAATTTTATTTTAGCAGCGGATCCGGTTCGTTTTAAATTTCGTATGAATACCGTGAAACCGTGGTGTTTTCACTCAAGGTCATCAAATCCAGAATCCCATGTCTCGCTTTGCTGTTACCCGACAGCTGATGTTAGTGCTGCATTTACTGAAAGACATATGCACACACTCCTGTACCCAAGGAAGAGCGGAAGGAAAGGTCAAGGGTGAAAGGAGGATGAACCATGAAGTAGGAGAGATGCAGCGATGTCAGCCTGCAGCTACGTAGATGCTGCGAGGAAAGGAAGCGTCGAGCTGGGAAGAGATGCAGGTGTCATCACATGAACAAGTGACAAGAGAGCGATTCCAAAGCATTTCATGTTTTGGAAGTGTACGGTAAGAAGCAGGTGTTGAAAAAATAGGGTCACTACCAAAGGCACACACATACACAAACAAATAAATAAAAAAGAGAGAAGAGGGGAAGACCTTAAATGCAGCTTCTGTTTTCCTCCACCCTGGATGAAAACAAGGAATCCTTTCGCAAAAGTTGTGCAGCAAACTCACTCACAAGCAGATGTGTGCGCAGGCGCAAATGTACTGCACATCCATCCGCCCAGCAGGGACAAAGCATGGCAGATGTTGCTCGAAGGGTCCACAGTGCGCGCACGCGATCCTTTGGACGTGTGTAAAGGCGCAAAACGAGCACAATTGGTCGCACGTTTGTCGAATTCCTCTGTTGACACTCACAAAAAAAAAAAAAAAAAACACAAAAGACGTCAAAGTATTCACACACGCAAACACCTAAGATGAGTTTGTGGTTGAGAAACTTATGGGGCATCTGCCAGCATGCTTCAAGCGCTCGTTCTCCAGGGGCCCCAAGCCTTTCTTTTTCAGCAGCAACACTGCAATTTGGGTGTGCCGTTGGGCCGGAGATAAGTATAGGCTGACTAATATGCACTTAGGATCCAGGGAGAAATACTTAGGGCTAAATGTTTAATTTGTGTTTGTACAACACATGTCCAATTTGGGGGCCGGTGTCTCTTTCAAAGAGCCCGACAACAAATAATTAAGACTCTCCGGATCGGCCACAGGCTTAAAATGGTGAATATGGTGGTTTCAACGATGATGAAGTTGAATGACATCCTCACCAATAAAATTTTTTTTTTTTTTTTTTTTTTACATCGGGAAGCACTTAAATCTGCAACATCGTGGTTGGGCGGAAGATAGACGTTAAGCTCAGCTGGGAGGATAAATAAAACAACGGCGCTCTTTAGGGGAGATGACAAAAACAACTCATGGAGTCCGGGATCTTCTGCCCTCCTCCATCAAATGAAAACAGAGAGGGCATCTCTCACTCCGACTGCATCCTTCCGACTGCAGCCTGAGAGTCGCTCTGCATTCCACCGAAGGAGAAGGCCTCTCGGGAATCATCCAGCAAAACGAAATGCACACAGCGAAATGTGCGCGTTTCTGAAGGATGAGCTGCTTTGCAACAACAACAGCGTGGACAGCTTCAAGGCCTCACACCGGGGCAGATAAATGCCGTTCTGAAATTAGGATTTTCTGGGCAGGATTTAATAAAACGATGTTGCACATGCATTTTAGGATATAAGGAAGAGAAATCCTGATTTAGAAAAATATTTTGTATAATTTAAAAAGGATCTTGCGCTGGAACAAAGGCCCAGAAACTCGGCTGAGACGGTGACTCTGAAGGATTTTAACACAAAAGGAACCTAAATAAATCCTCATGATTGTAAAAAATAATAATAATAAATAAATAAAACATGTGAAAACAATAAATTATAATCCAGAGATTCATTTGGAATAAAGTCTTCTTGAAAACATGTTTTTTTTTTCTTCCCAGATTTCACCCTTAGATAACTTATTGAGGTTTATAGATGTAAACAAATCCAGGATTATAATACCCTGCTTTTGGTCACCCCTATGAAAACTTTCTGGATGCACACCTGCAGTAATTGCATGGTGGTCATTTTGTTTATGATTTATCTTTAGCCTGAACATTATGCATCTTCGAAAGTGAAGATATAGTAAACAAGTCAAATGCATGAAATTGTACCACTGCTTCTGAAGCGTATTTTACCATCTCTGTCGTATAAATTCAACGTTTTAATCCTCAGACCTATAAACAGAAATAAAATCAATCTTGCCTCTTTATTTCTACGTATACATATAAAATGGTTTTTCTTATTATTATGTCATAATAGCAAGGCATGATTTGTAGGACAATAAATAAATAACTGTTGCAATAGCTTGCCCTTTAAAAGTACAAAATCATGCCTATCAGACCGGTCTGATCAGGGTGACCCCGGCCCCCACCCTGGTGCCACATCGGCTTTATTCTTGTTTTCAACGTGGAAAGTTTTCCGAAAATGTTCCGATTCCTTCCCATCGCCCTCCAGTATAAAGTCACCACTCATTTCTGTATCATTTTTTGGGGGGTTAAACTCCTGAAGAGCCACTCAGGGGGAGCTGCAGCCGACCCCCATCACCTTTACCATGTTGCTCTGCAGCTCAAAGGCCCCGAAGAGAGAGGGCCCTGAGATATGTTGAAGAACTTTTCTCATTCATGCAGGATGGCAGTGATTTCCAGCGGCTGGCTGGCTCACAATGGACCACACAGTGGACAGCTGCTGAATGAACAGGCCTGATCACTTGTTGTCAGCGCTGCTCACCACAGAGGAGGAAGAAGAGAGGTGGTGGTGTGTGTGTGGGGGGGGGGGGGGGGGGCTGGAGTAGGTCTCCCCTGGTCTAGACAGCGGAGGGGTGAGCGCAGCCTTGCAGGGCCGGAACAATGTGCTGAATTGGCAGCCTATATATAAGTCTGCCATTTGGACACTCTAATGCCACTTTACCTTATGAGGGAAGTTCAGCCTGCAGCACCTGCTCCAAACAAAATGCCATAGGGGATCAGCCCAGATTGTTTTTCACAGACACTCTCACTTACAACAGAGGTGGTGGTGGTGTGGTGTGGAGGGGTGGGGTTGGGGGGGGGGTTGTCTATAAATTGTTCCACCAGACTCCAAACAATGAAACAACTTGTTGGGAATTGCGAATATACCTGGCAGGGCCGTAACGAGGGGCAGGCCCAGACACGGTGGCAGGATGATCTGTCAAACAGGAGGGGGGAGGGGGTGCAATTACAACGCTGAAAAGAAGAAAAAGGGGTTGATGCGCACGAAGTGAAAAGAAAAGAAAGAAAGGATGAGCTAAAACCATTCAGGGTAATCCTGGGAAATGGCGCATTCTCACCAAACTTCCAAAAGTGATTAAACTGTTGGGATGAGGAATGTTAAGAAATGGTTGGTACAGCTGTCTGGACCTGTGTTTTCCTCTTCAGTGGTTTTTAAAAAAAAAATTGTTTTTAAACTTATTGTTGTCTTTCATGCATGAGCTCCGTCTCTCTCTCTTTTGCTCTGTTACTCTGAAAGCTTCTTATCTGCGGGCAGCCAGAGGCTTATCTCGGAGGTGTAGTGCGGCTCCGAACACAGGGAACACCCTTGAAGTGGCTTTATCGCGCTTTTCCACCCCGGTGCCGTGCGCCTTGTCCTCCCGTACCCCCTGTCCCATCATCTTTACTGTGAACTCCGGGGCAAAGCCGCCTCCTCCTCCTCCTCCTCCTCCTCCTCTTCGTCCTCCTCCTCATGGGAGCCGGCTGAAAAGCTGGACGATCATGGGATTAGAAACTGCACCCCTCACCGCAGCCGCCCCCTTCCTCTGCACGCGCGACTCAAGTTCAAACTGTTGGACCTTCATGCGTGAACAGCACCGGGCTTTTTTTTTTTTTTATGCTCACCTTTACAATTAACCCCCCCCCAAAAAAAACAAAAAACTGAGAACTGTCTGATAACGCAAGAGGAACAATTAAAAACAGAGAAGCTTCACAGTCTTGCTTCTCAGCCCCCACTTTCAATTTATGACAAACTTCCTCCAGGGTCAAACCTGTGCGACCTCCTGAGGAGAACCTTAACACGGACACTTAAAGACGGCACCCCACTTTTCTGTCTGCGTTGTATTCCAGTGTGTTAGAGCAGGGGTGCCTCCAGAAAGTGTTGGGGCGATAGGAGACGGGGGGGAATAAGTGCAAGGAATGAGTGATATATATTTAAAATGGCAAAAAGAATACAAATATGTGATTGCAAACAAATAAAACACGCACTTTGACTTAAATTCACATGAATTAACCTTGGCTTTGGGGCAGTGGGGGTGGGGGTCGCCTTAAGTTTCCCCTCCAGCTTTTGAATCTCACCATAAACCTTTCTTCTGTTTTTGTTTTTGTTTTTTTCACCCAAACTTTTTATTTTGAGATATTTTTCCAAAGTTTAATAAGCTACTAAAATGTTCAAGTAAAATCCTAAGATCGGTTGATGGGTGAATGTTGTTGTTTTTTTAAACGTGTCATTAAGGAGCCTTTGGGCCCCATGCAGGGCCCAGGAAGTCACCACAATCGGTCTGAGCTTGGACCAGAAGAAGGCCACCGCTGAAGAAGTTCTAAGAACCAAAATGAAAGCACATGCAGTGACTTTAATGATGGGTTTATATATATGAGGAGTTTTTGAATCGGATCTTTAATAATAATTATGAAAATATAAAATAATAAAAATCATTATAAATAGTCAAAGCAACTGAATCTTTTTTTTTTTCTGCAGAAAATGTTTTCTACAGTGCTGGAATTTAGACACCACTACAGCTCATTTATTTCTGTTCACAATAAATAAGTAAGAAAGATGAGGGAGAGAGGGGGGAAAAAAGAGTTTCTCCAATGTCCGTGTGCGCATTTTTAGTTTTCAAATAGAATCTTCCAGCTGCCAACCTTTAATTCGGGCTCCTGTTTGGTAGTTCTGCTCATATCCGAGCGGTTTGGATCCGGATGTTTTGTGGGGTTTATTTAAAAGATATTATTGTTTTTGTTTAAAAGCGCAATTTGCAGAGTGGAATGAAAGTGAGGTGAATTATAGCAGCCTTATTACTGATTTATTTTTTTAAAGCAGAAAAAAAAAGGATAAATGTATAAAATGGTTAATGATATCATGAGACTTTATTTAAAAGTTCCCTTTCCATTTCTGGGGGAAGTTGTAGGACTTAAAGGTTATTTAAAACTGCATTTTTTTTTTTACTTTATTCTTTAGGATTAGGCCAAAATTACAACTTTTGGATTTTTCTTTTTTCTTTCTCGCAGGTTCAGAACAACAATCAGTGTCCTGGAAGTGCGGCTTTAAAGAGCGTGATGCAGCATGGATCTGCAGCTGTCATCGCTGTTTGTGGCGGAACGTGGAGAAGTGGAATGACTTTAAAAAAGAAAAGAAAAAACAAAACAAAACAAAACAAGCCGAGCAGGAGCAGGAGCATTCTGTGCGCCTCTTACCTGAACTCACGTCTTCCACATGCGCTGCGCAGGATCTCTCGCAAAACTTTGGAGCCCGTCGGTGCGGGATGGTGACGAACGGCGGGGCAGGGAGAAGACGCAGGGAGTCAGTTCGGGCTGTCTTCTGATCCCGTGCGTAAAGTCACCATCTCTGGAGTGGAGCGCGTCGGGGTGGGTGGTGGGGGGTGGGGGGTCGGACTTTGGTGGAACTCCTCTGTTTGCGCCCACGAGAGTTTCTGCGTCGCTGTCAGGTTTGACAACCAGCCCGAGGAGCTGCCTGGTCTTTCCTTCTAAACAACAGCAAATTCTATATATATATATATATATATATATATATATATATATATATATAAATATTGAAGTATTTTCGGTTTATTTTCCGTCCGGCACTACGTGGAAGCTTCGGTGAGAGTGCAGGGCACTGTCGGGCAAATAGGCAGAGGCAGGATAACCCCTCCTCTCCCTTGCTTTCTCACACCCTCTCTCTCTCTCTCTCTCTCTCTCTCTCTCTCTCTCTCTCTCTCTCTCTCTCTCACTACACTTCATCTTGGTCTGCCCGTCACTTCCACGTCCTTTAAGAAATTTGCCTGCAAACATAAACAAGTCGAAATCCGTGGTTTTCTACAAATTACGCCGATCTGTTATTTCTTTTCCTGTTTTTTTTATTTATTTTTATAATCCAGCATGTGACTGCGCGTAAGTACGCCCAGATGTCCATCATATGGTCTTAAAGCCCACAGTATATGAAAAAAAGATTTTTAATTGGTCAGATTAAACCCGAATAAAAAGAAAAAGGAGAAATGATGTAACTGATTTCCGCATATGTAATTTATGGAGTTATTAATGTCGTGAACAGGCTCATCTGTGGTCATTTATAATAAAATAAAATAAAAACAAAAGACGGTTTTAAAAATCCAAATCGGGATTCAGTTTGAGTCTATGACAAATTGGGTGGCCTAATTACATAGAATAAAAATATCCTCATGTCATCCGGATAATAAGGTTTGGATATTTTATTTATTTTTTGATTTAAAAAAAAATATATATGGAAAACATGTTGCTTGAATGGAAAGTGACCAAAATACTTCCTACGCGCTGAAACAATCCTCACATTAACTTCTCGAGCTGCTGAAATGAAAGTTTGAGCGTCCTGTCAGAGGTTTGAGCGTCAGCTGCTCCTTAGCCATTAGATTTCCTCTGGCGCCACCTTTTGGCAGATCTTAGTCCTACAGCAATAAAACTGTTGACGTTTTCAACACTTTGCATAATTTATTTCTTTTTTTTTATCAGTCTATCAAGGTAGAAAGTGTGCTCATTAGGTATAACAGCCAATTGACAAGTATATAAATTACATCCATTTTTTTTAAATATGCTTATTGAAAATAATTTCTGAAATTCTAGGTATGGAGCTCATTTTACTCAGTTAATTTTGTCATCCCATGCTAAAAAGAAACCACATCTAACTGGTTTATGATTAAACCACAAAAAATATCTGAAATAGTAAAAAACCTTTAAACTACTCTAACAAGGTGGCAGGAAAAACCTTTTCCCTGATTTTAAGGTTAAGAAGCTATGCTTGCTAGGATGTTTGACTTTAGTATTATCATCGTCACTGTTAGGCCTACAGTAGAACTGCCCGGCCTGTCCAGATCTCTTCTTGACTGCTGGGTAAAAGACTTTCCTTTGCAGCCAGAAAAAAGAAGCCTCCTGGCATGTTCTGTGTCTGTGCTCTTCTGGTTCTATCAAGAGATAAAAACACGTTGCATACAAGTCAAATGAAGCTCAATGAAACATCTATGAATATAATATTTTTGTCATGTTAACTAACGTGCATGACACATAAAGACAAAACAAGACAGATGTCGTTAGTGAAAAGGCTGCACTTTTACTGAATGATCGATACAACTACATCCAGATCATTCTGTCAAAAACATGGTTTCTCGGCTTAAAACATTAACTTACCCCTGAATACCAGTACTTCATCTCCTTTGATGTGTCTTCAATTTTTGTCAGGAGTTGGTCATTTACCAAGCACAGGAAGCACCCTGGGTGATACAGATGTCCTCTATATCTGACCGAAAGAAAGACGATCACTGATGGATTTGAATTTGGTTCAACTTGACAGGCAATCAGTAGCAGATTAAAGTGATTGACCCACCCTTTGAATCCGAGCACTAAGGCTTGCATTTTATTTCCATCCATCCATCTATCCCTTATCTGCGGTCGAGTCGCAGTGGCAGCAGGTTAAGCATAAAGGCCCAGACTTCCCTCTCCCCAGCCAATTGGACCAGCTCCTCTGGAGGAATCCCAAGGTCAGCTGAGAAACATAGTCCCTCCAGCATGTCCTGGGTCTTCCTCTGGGTCTACTCCCAGTTGGACGTATCCGGAACACCTCACTAGGGAGGCGTCCAGGAGGCATTGTGACCAGACACCTGAGCCACCTCAACTGTCTCCTTTCGATGTGGACGAGCAGTGGCTCTACTCTGAGCCCTTCCCAGATGAGGAACTAAGATCAACCATTAAGTCGAGAGCTTCGCCTTTTGGCTCAGCTCTTTCTTCACCACGACAGACCAGTACAGCACCCGCATCACTGCAGATGCCACACTTATCCGCCTATCAATCTCCTGCTCCATTTTTCTGGAGCACCTGGTGCCCCATATTGTTGGATTACCCCCCCACAGGACTCCTCAAGGGACACTGTCAAACACACTCTCCTAGTCCACAAAATACAGTGGATTGCAAAAGTATTCGGCCCCCTTGAACTTTTCCAAATTTTGTCACATTACAGCCACAAACATGAATCCATTTTATTGGAATTCCACGTGAAAGACCAATACAAAGTGGTGTACACGTGAGAAGTGGAACGAAAATCATACATGATTCCAAACATTTTTTACAAATAAATAACTGAAAAGTGGGGTGTGAGTAATTATTAAGCCCCCTGAGTCAACACTTTGTAGAACCACCTTTTGCTGCAATTCCAGCTGCCAGTCTTTTAGGGTATGTCTCTACCAGCTTTGCACATCTACAGACTGAAGTTCTTGCCTATTCTTCGTTGCAAAACAGCTCCAGCTCAGTCAGATTAGATGGAGAGCGTTTGTGAACAGCAGTTTTCAGATCTTGCCACAGATTCTCGAATGGATTTAGATCTGGACTTTGACTGGGCCATTCTAACACATGGATATGTTTTGTTTTAAACCATTCCATTGTTGCCCTGGCTTTATGTTTAGGGTCGTTGTCCTGCTGGAAGGTGAACCTCCGCCCCAGTCTCAAGTCTTTTGCAGACTCCAAGAGGTTTTCTTCCAAGATTGCCCTGTATTTGGTTCCATCCATCTTCCCATCAACTCTGACCAGCTTCCCTGTTCCTGCTGAAGAGAAGCACCCCCAGAGTATGATGCTGCCACCACCATATTTGACAGTGGGGATGGTGTGTTCAGAGTGATGTGCAGTGTAAGTTTTCCGCCACACACACCGTTTTGCATTTTGGCCAAAAAGTTCCATTTTTGTCTCATCTGACCAGAGCACCTTCTTGTTTTGCTGTGTCCCCCACATGACTTGTGGCAAACTGCAAACGGGACTTCTTATGGTTTTCTTTTAACAATGGCTTTCTTCTTGCCACTCTTCCATAAAGGCCAACTTTGTGCAGTGCACAACTAATAGTTGTCCTAGAGACAGATTCCCCCACCTGAGCTGTAGATCTCTGCAGCTCGTCCAGAGTCACCATGGGCCTCTTGGCTGCATTTCTGATCAGCGCTCTCCTTGTTCGGCCTGTGAGTTTAGGTGGACGGCCTTGTCTTGGTAGGTTTACAGTTGTGCCATACTCCCTCCATTTCTGAATGATCGCTTGAACAGTGCTTCGTGGGATGTTCAAGGCTTGGGAAATCTTTTTGTAGCCTAAGCCTGCTTTAAATTTCTCAGTAACTTTATCCCTGACCTGTTTGGTGTGTTCTTTGGACTTCATGGTGTTGTTGCTCCCAACATTCTCTTAGACAACCTCTGAGGCCGTCACAGGGCAGCTGTATTTGTACTGACATTAGATTACACACAGGTGCACTCTATTTAGTCATTAGCACTCATCAGGCAATGTCTATGGGGAACTGACTGCACTCAGACCAAAGGGGGCCGAATACTTTTGCAAGCCACTGTACATGTAGACCGGTCAGGCGAACTCCCATGCACCCTCCAGGAACCCAGCTGGGAGTGTAGAGTTGGTACAGTGGTCCACAGCCAGGACGAAAACCACTTCACTAGCTAGGACCACGCTTCAGAGATCTGAATTTGAAAGTTTATTGAAGGAATGGCATGGAGGGATGAAAGGTATGGGGAGATGCGCCGATGGAGGCCAGGAGGAAGACTCAGCATGGGAATGCAGTCTTTAGGAATTTGTCTTTTCTGAGCCTGCTCAGGACCCCCCCAGACAGAACCTGAAAAAGAGAGATGTAACAGGACGCTAGGACTATGAGTGGACTAGTGTGAGAGTGAGAGAAGATGAGTGGATAAAGGGATGAGGGAGGGGATGAAGGGATGAAGATGTGAGGATGAAGGGGTGATGATGTGAGGATGAAGGGGTGATGATGTGAAGATGAAGGGATGGGGGTGTGAGGATGAAGGCGTGAGTATGAGAGGATGAAGGGATGGAGATGTGAGGATGAAGAGATAGGGATATGAGGATTTCAATTCAACAACAGACATTATCTCAAGGCACCTTACAAGAAAGTCATTTCAATATGAACATTCCAATCAGTTTAAAGTTTTAGCTAGTTTTCTATTTAAGGAATCCCAGCAGATTGCATCAAGTCATTGACTGGCAATTGTTCCCCCCTCTGATGCAGACTCGTACCACAGCAGTCCCTCAGCAATCCCTTAGACTAAGCAAGCATGTAGCAACAGTGGAGAGGAAAAACTCCTATTTAACAGGAAGAAACCTCCAGCAGAACCTGGCTCAGTACGAGCGGCTATCTGCCACGACCGTCTCGGGGTTCGAGAAGACAGAGCAGAGACACAGAAAACCCCAAAAGAACTGATGTAAGAGTACTTTCTGTATTAAAGAAAGTAAAGAAAGTAAAAAGGATGAGGCCAATTAGAGGGTCAGGAAGGGAGGATGCAAAAACGATCGAGACAGATGAGGAGAGCTAGGTGGGCTGAGTTTATATATTTTGCAGAGTAATTAGATATGCTATCCAGGCGTGAGATGCCAGGTGAATCGAGTTTGGGTAGATTACTTAGTGGAAATGGATTTGGGGCATGCTCCTGCTCCCGAACTTAAGTTAACACATTAACTCAGTTTCACTAGCTAGGACCACGCTTCAGAGATCTGAATTTAAAAGTTTATTGAAGGAATGGGATGGAGGGATGAAAGGTCTGGGGAGATGCGTCAATGGAGGCTAGGAAGAAGACTCAGTGTGGGGGTGCACTCTTCAGGAATTTGTCTTTCCAGAGCCTGTTCAGGACCTCCGAAGTTGGTGTTGGTGAATTTTAACAAAGAAGAGTGTGAGTGTGACACATGTCACGCAAATTGTTGCGGATGTAAGAGCGGTAAACTAGAGATGACCAGTGGCCTAGAATTTGGATTACATTGTCCGAGATGCCTGAACAGGCGGCTGAGGTGGCTGCTGCTATGCGGACTGAATTGACGGAATCGAGCTCAGGAGAAATGCCTTAACGGAACAGAATTTGGCGAAAGTGAGTGTTAAACCAGAACCTGGTAGTAAGGCTACTGGATTCTGTGATAAAGAGCGGATCAAATGGTCAGGCGTTAGCAGCTAATCAGGAATTAACGTAATTAGAGATAGGTTCGTAGGGGCTGAGGATGGAGCTTAAGCGGAAAAGGTGGATTTGAAAGGATGCGCTGAGCTGGTCTGTTTGACTTCTGCAGACAGTGAAGATGAGGGTGTCATAGCTGTGGATTGAGATGTCTGATTGACAGGGAAGAATTGAACGGTCATGTCTAGATGAGGATGGGGCAAACTCAGAGCAGCGCAGGAATCCGGAGTAAGTCAGCAGGAACATGGACTCGAGTGTTAAGTCGACAAAAGGAGATGAGTAGCCAGAGCGAAGAGTGTGGCTACAGTGGCTAATAAAGGTTGGAGGCAGTGGCAGACTGGCCATCGGGAGCGTTAGGACATTTCCCGGTGGCCTGGCGCCGAAGTGGCCCGCTTGGCGATGGCTGACGTCAGGTCGGGTTGTGCTTGACTCTTAAATAAACAATCCTTCCTGTGGCTCATTAGGACATTTGCCCCACTGAAGTAAATAAAGTACATGTCCCCCTCACTTTTTTTCAGCCGATTAATCCATTAATATGCCGTAGCGTATTATTCCGAGGCGCTTTTAAACGCACCAAAAACCTTTGACAGTTTTTTCCAAACAAGCTATGTAAGTTGAGTTATGCTGTTGCATGCAGATAATGTTAGCTAAATGATGACCAGTGAATACATGTCAATATATGTTAAGCTATTTAACAATACTAATGTTGCCTATTTTACATCCCTTGCTAGTTAATTAATGCTAGGAATAAACTCAATCGTCTTTCATTTCTGTGCAGAACTTTACTGCTTCCCTCATATTTGAAAGAAATATTTGTCAGAAAAGACAGAGCAGGGTCAGGGAGGTTCTGCACAGGTTTAGAGAGAATATAAGTCACTGAGAACAAAATCAATGGCTACTCATTTTAATTCTATTTCAAAATTTTGCTTACCACATTTTCATATCTTTATTGCCACAATAGACAAATCTGGGTCAGGGAGGAGACTTAGGACCAGAGGCCAGCAGCAGGGAAGATAAGGAGAGATTAGAACTTGCTGAGAGAAAGAGATCCATTGCTGGTAGAAACCAGACAGGAAACAGTACAGGGTTATAACTGATATTTCAGAATTACTCACATTTTTACTCCAAAATATATTTTAGCTGTATTTTAATAGGTCACCCAGAATCAGAATCAGAATCAGAATCCGAATTGATGTCAATCAGTTAAATGGTGGAGTCTGCACATTTACCAGTGTAGTGAGATATAATTTCAGTTTATGCAATGTGAGTACAGGTTATTGCAGAAGAACATAAATATTTATTTTGTGTGGAAAGAAACAGAAAAAGTTGTATGTGTGTGTGTGTGTGTGTGTGTGTGTAGCCTTTATTTCATCATTTTACACTCTCACATCAGAAGGCACCCAGCTTAACTCACTCTTGGCGTTTTGTGTTAATTGGGTGCTGGTGGCCTGGGATGGTATCACATTCCCGGCCCGAACTATTGTCCCAGTCCGCCCCTGGTTGGAGGTAAATGGTAAGCGGTGGATAATTGTAGATGGTTCTTGTTTTTTAAGACCTTTAGGTAACATCGTTACATGGCTATGGTTGAGGGCTGGACAGGGGCTACCTGTTGCCAGCTTAATGAAGAAACTGATAACTGAATGGTGGCTGCACAAAATTTTGGGATTGTGTGAGAGTGGGTGATAAACTGGCAAATTGACATAGGGTTAAAGGAAGGAAAAGGTAAACCATACATTACGTGAAAGGCTTTGAAAATGTTTCAGCCTGACAGGTATGCTGAGAGGGTACGGAGGTGAGACTGTTGAGGATGGAGTTCTGAGATGAGATGGTGAGGTCATGTAGCTGAGGACTTAGTTGTAGATTGTGGCTGAAAATGGAGGGACCGAAGTTGGGTCAAGATCCGCAGTGGGGACCAATGATCTGAATTTCTGAAAAGAGAAATGAGAGAGAGCCTCAGCAATACAATTTTGGTGGCCTGGTACATGAGGAGCACAAAGCAAAAACTGATGTTGGGCTGGCACGACGGTGAGTCTGCGGATGAACTGCATGATCGAAGGAGAACGCGACCGGCTTTTGTTTAAAATGTCTACAACAACAGCATTATTGGATGGGATGAGAATCGAGAGTTGAGACCATTCGTGACCCCAAGAAAGGGCAATGACCACTATGTGATAGAGCTTGTAGAGAGCAGAGGAAGCAGAATGGAGCTGCAGGGAATTGAACTCCGAGGGGCCAGTCTGACACAAACCACCTCCTGCCGCATTAGCCACCGAAGCCTACAAAAGGTGCCGCGTCTGTAGAGCTGGATGTCGTCTGAATGCAAGATGAAATCATTAAAGAAAGAAATACCATTCCACGAAGACAGGAAATCGTACCAAAGCCCCATTTCCTTCCAAAGCGGCTAGTCAATGATGAGCCAGCCGTAGAGAAACAGAATGCTGGCAGCGGTGGACAGAAGGTGGGATATGAAGGACCGTCCCTGGGGAATGATGCGAATGGCATACTTCAGATGACCCAGAAGCAACAGGATCCAAAAGCAGGAAGTTAGAGAGGATTAGGGAGATCCAGTAAACCTTTGAGCGGCAACGATGCCTAAAAAGAGGACAAAGCGAGGGTAAGGCCCAGGAACTCCAGAGAGGTAAGGGGACCTACTGGCTTCTCTTCAGAAAGAGGGACGCCGATTTTGGAGAAGGCCTGAGTTAGGGCACAGAGCCCTAAACGACAAAGAGACGAAGCGGGGGTGATGAGTAGATGGTAGTTATTGAGCAAGACCCAGCACAAGGCTTTGGAAAAGGAATCAAAGATCCTGGGGCTACTTCTGCAGCCAAAGGTGAACCAGACCGTGAAGTAGTAAGGCAGGACCTGAAAGGGGCTGGTGATGTCCGCCTTGGAGAGCCATGCGCCCTGGCCCAGCAGACGGATTAGGCTGATAACATGGTCAACGGTGGCATACTGCATAGAAAAGTTGGGCAAGGGGTTGAGGCTGTTTACGCTGGGCACGGAGGAACCATAGGGTGCTGACAGGTTAATAATCCGCCGCTTCTTACCAGAGTACTTTCAGGTAGCAACGCCCAAGGGGCTGACCCTGAAGACTGGAAAAGGAGGGTTGATGAAAGGACCGATTATGAATCCCTCATTGACCTCCTTAAAGAGAAGAGAATCGACTGTCGGGCTCAGAAAGGGGGGACCGCAAATTGGCAGAGTGGGCTGAGCAATCTGACAGGACTTCTGTGTCCAGATGGAACCCGAGGGGGAACCCCCTGAATAAGAAACCCACAAACTCCCTATCCGGGTGGCGAGCCAAAGCAGAGACAAGGGCACTCCATCTTGATGGGCGTGGCGATGTGCCGCGCCAGGGCCGGATTTAGCCAGCCCCACTAAGGGGTGCAAGTAAAATATCAGGGGAGGCAACTCTGGGTATACTGAAAATGTTTGGGGTGTCACATCCCCCCATACCCCTAAAATTCATAAGAAACTATGCTATCATCATATCAGTTCATCTTTCCATATATCTATTTTCTGCTTTGATCCATTCCTGACACTACCATCTGCATTTACCTGGGCTTGGGACCGGCACAAATAGGACACTGGCTTGTGGCCTGTTGAGGCTGCATTTATGTTGTTTGTTTTTCAATTTTTTAAATCTGTCTGTCCTTTCAGTTTTTAGTCTTTTATTTTATTCATATCTTTTTTATTTCCTTTTTTGTGTATTTGTTTGTTTGTTTATTTCTTTAGTTCTGTACACAGCATGGTTTAAATCAGTCATTATAGCATTGGTCATCTGCTTTTCTGTGCAAAAGTCCTAACAAATGCATCTATATCTAGGCCTATTGTAATGGCCTTCTCATGAGCCAGAATAACGAAATCTATTTTTCTCTCATGCAGCATTGTGCGGCGGAAGCGAGTAAGAACACGAGACCAAGTGGAGAAAGAGCTCTCGCATGATGCAGATGATTTTCCATCACATACATGCGATGGAGCTGAGGAAAGGCATTCTTATACCTGTGTAGATATTTGCAAACGGTGGAGAGGTCTACAAATTCTACATTACCATCATCATCAGTGTTTTTGAATTCTTTTTCCTACATTATTTTTGCGACAAGAATCTCATTGGAAAGTTTGTCACTGTCACTTCCTGCCATTTTGTGTGGAGGACTTAACATGGCAACATCCAGAAAACAGGGAGATTGAGGTTAAAGGCAGTTAACTGCTTTCATGAGATCGAGATTGCTTTTGGAGCATCTTGTCTCCATCTCCACAATGGATATGTCCAAAATGTTGAGAAGAGCTCTCTTCAGAGCCAAGCTAGGAGTCATGGAGTCTTCTGCATGGCCTACAGTGGACATAACAACACTACCTGTGAGCAGTGAGCTCATTGTTCTCTTTCTTTTAGCAGCTGGTGCAGGTATGCTAGTTAATGTCTCACTTTCCTCATCTCTCATCTGCTTCAAAGCCTGCAGAGATGCACTGACTACTTCTGAAGCACTGCACAGGTCAGCAGAATGAGCCTGCAGCATAGCATTTGTCGACTTCAAGGAACCCAGAACTTTTAGGAGGAATTTTCCTACTTCAAAGAAATTATGCCTTATACCTTATGTCATCAATAACCCTGATGCCTCTGTACAGATATCAACAACAGCGGCTCTGTCTTCTGTAACCTCTGACAGGACACTCATAATAGCCTCCTGATTCTCCACAAGGCACTTGGTCACATCATGGTGGCTCGTCCACCGGATCTCCAACAGTCGTTTAAGGGAGGAAACATCATAGTTCTGTGACATACTGACAATGAAAAAAATGAGTGCAGTGATCTTGATAGATAGTGATGACATCATCAGTGTTCTGGTGGTCTTCACTTTTTCTCCAAAACATCCAATACGAATAAAACCAGTTTGCAATAAAAACTGTGCAAAAACAGTGTGCCAAACCAGTGTGCTCAGACATGTCAAAATAAAAGAACCCATAGAACAGAAAAGGGCCGCCTCAAAAGGTCAAGGAAAGATGGCAGAAACAATGAGAAGAAGAAAGAACAGGTAGGTGGTTCATATATTCAAAGGAAAGTTGGTATAAAGTGGAAAACAGAACGAAACAGAAAGGAGGAAATAATTGTATTTAGATTAGGATTTGGTCATACAAGGTTAAATAATACATTTAAACAGGGGAAACATGATACAGGGAAATGTGACTTTAGTCTTCAAGAAGAGACTTTTGAACATGTTATATTATTTTGCCTGAAGAAGCCTATACTGTTCAGGGAATTGGTACAAAAAAAATATCAAATTGCAACTGGACATCCAGGACCTTTTAAACAAAATTTCTAGTTCTGAAAAAAAAAAAATTGCTGAGATATCTCAAGAAGACAAAATTAATAGAGTGAATCTATAGTTTGTGTTTTTTAGTACTTATTTTTGTAAAAATAATTAGGGCATATTTAGTAGGCATCGAATCTAGCTTGTCAACCGCTATTAAACAGAACTTTGTGGCTTATGGTATTATTTTCAGTGTTTTTTGGTATAAGTTTTAAATGTCCTACGTTATTGAACTCAACATGCATTTCGAACGTGCCTTGACTGCACCACAGGTGTGCAATGCAGCGTAATACGGACAAGCTTCTGTCTGATGTTTGTGTGTGTGGCTTATAAAAGAAAGATCGGTCTTATACACCCGTGTGATTATATACTTATGAAAATGGGTGAAATGAACCGAAAAAGATTTGATTGGTCAGGTGTACTGTGGTAATACTGAATGCACATGCGCAGATCCTTCCCATTCTGATTTTCTGGATGCAGAAAAAGACGGGTCTCTAATCCGTAGAGAAAAATCGGCGACAAAGTTTCAGATGGTCAGAAATGGCTAGATTTGTCGCTAGGTGCTTTTTTTTTTTTTTTTTTTTTTTTGCAACACTGGCTGTGACTGTGAGTAAGTGACGACAAGCAAGTGCAGCGAGTGGGCTGGGTGGGAAGGGGTCAAGGGATGACTGGAGTGGGAGGGGCAATGATGGACAGGAGGTTGGGGACCACAGAGCTGCGGGCCGCAGAGGCCCGTGGGCGAAATGGGGCGACCGTGGTGCATGCGGTGGCGGGGTGGGAGAGCTGCAGCCGAGGAAGACGAGCTGGAATCCTGCTGGACCCACGAGAGCCAGACACTGCGGGAAGCCTGGAAAACGGCCCGGCAGAGGAGGGATTGTCGCGCGGAGGAGCTCGAAACGTTCCACTCTTTTTGGATCTCTGCCAGATTCATGAATCTTCTCTGTTTGATGATGCGCTGAAGCCCACGGTCGGCTCTTCAGCTGGTGCATCTTCTCCTGCCACATTTTGCCCTTCCACTAGACTTTCCATTGATATACTTGGACACAGCACTTTGTGAACAGCCAGCCTCCTTAGCTATGAACTTTTGTGGGTTACCCATCCTATGGAGGGGATCAATGATGGTCTTCTGGGCAGTTGTCAAGTCTGTAATCTTCCCCATATTGAACCTAACTGAGACAATTGAACCAAAGTGAAGCAATTTAATGACACCTGGGAAAACCTGTACAGGTGCTTTGAGTTTAGTAGATGAGTTTTGAACGGAATTATGGAAATAAATAAACTTTTCCATGATATTCTATTTTTTTGGAAAGGGTCTGTATATATATATATATATATATATATATATATAACCTTTTACTACTATGGGACATGAATGACCTTTTCAGTCACCAATAGGCTAAACACGGCTGTTTTTCAAGATATTGAACCAAGCCTTGCCCCACAAATAAGTATACCGCCTGCTGGTTTCTCTGTGTATGAACCCTGCTTGCCCCTTGACGCACAGACAGAAGAGGAGTGCTCGGTATATCTGCCGTCTGGCACCCCCAAAGCCCCACATGATCCCAAACCTGCCCTAGTCCCCCCGCTCTTGCCTGCTCTGACGTCACCGCAGCCTCAATCTCTCTGAACATAACACTAAACTGCAGGTTAGTGCACCAGAGTTTCTTTGCTGCACATCTCGTTGTGGAAACTCAAGTCATCAACCTGTCTCCTGTTCCAACAGACTACTGGTGGTGTTCCTCGCTCTAGAATGGCAACATTTATAATTAAATAAATCTTTTTGATTGCTCCCATTCCTGTGTTGTGGCTGAATCTACGGGTCCTCCGGGCTATTCATTACAGCATAATTATAGTTACTAATCTTTTACTTAATCAAGGTACACTGTCGAGTTCAGTTTATTTAACTGAGTAGAACATTTTCTGTCTAGGGATATGCAGCCCATTGCTTTAAGTCACTGACTATGCAGCAACTCCTCATACGGAGTACACAAAGCGACATGAGAAAGGAAAACTCCTTCTTTAACAAGACGGAACCTCCTGCATAACCTGGCTTAGTGTGAACAGGGTTTGAGAAGACAGAGGATAGACACAAAAATATGCTGAGAAACACATCCGCTATTAGAGCACCCGAACCCTAAGATCCAACCACCACACCCCACCACTCTCTCTCCACACAAAAACTCTCTCTCTCTCACACACACACACACACACACACACACACACACACACACACACACAAACAAACAAACGAAGTTGACATTGTTCTGCCCCTGTTTTAAACAGCAAGCAAAGTTTTTTTTAAATGTTTTCAAAAAGACAATTACAACAAAGAAACATTAAATATTTATTGTGTGGCCCAAAATATAGTATAAAACATGACACAAACTAATTATTCTTAACCAAAATTACATAAGTTATTAAAGAGTGTGGGATCCAGTCATTTGTGCATCCCAGGGTTAAACTGATTAAAGTGGTAGATTTGTTATCACATTAAGGAATCATTATGGGTGCGCTACATTTAAGAGTAATTTGCAAAAACTCATTTTTAAATTTGATTAGGGCACCAGAAAGCACAACTGTTTATTTAAACAGCATACCTGCCCCTACCCATCATAACTGCAGGTAAATTTTTTTACTGCACCTGCAAAGATATCACATCCCTAAGAAAAAAGGGAGGACCCACCACAGATATCCATGTATATACTTCAAAGTGTGCACCTGCAGTCTGTATATTGTGATAGATTAGATCTAAACAGATTTTATGAGTCTGTAACTACTGTAGACGGATTTGAATAATACTGAGAATAACTCAAACTGTTCATGTGAATAGTGTCTGTTTTGACAAAGAAAAGTCTACGGTAGGACCATAGGCAATAAAAATGTCAGTTGTATTCTCTCTCCAGATCCTCATCTCTAGTTGATGTACTTGCAGCAACTCAACAGCCAATATCATGCCTAGTTACTTTGTGGCTCTATTTAATTTATTTGAACTTTTCCTTTTCTATAGACATAAAATGTCAAGTTTTAATTTATCCTGATCTTTCTGTGATCAACTCAATTCAGTTTATTTATATAGCGCCAATTCACAATACATGTCAGTTCTTTCGGTTAGTTACTTTACGTGGACAAGTAACTTATACCAGATGGGAATTAAAACGGGTCTTTTATTAACCAGTCAGACTACCAACACGATAAAGACTTCACAACCAAAACGGTTAGCAGAAGGTAGTATTATCCCTTGGAAAGAACTTAAAATAGTCCAAACAGTTTAGATGTCTTGTTTTTCATTATTTTCTTGTTACAGAGAGTTTTTTTCATGTTTATGTTTTAGAGCAAAGATGGAAAGCCCATGTCTGGCCTGTTTTGCCCCAGACATTTTGCACATACTGTTGTGGTGCTTTTTTTGTCCTAAAGAAACGTAGTAAGGCGAGTTTTAGTTTATATATATATATATATATATATATATATATATATATATATATATATATATATATATATATATAGGTTATACTATGATGGCTTTTGTTCTCAGATCGAGTTCACAATGTAAACATAGCAGAAAAAAAACTGCATGGGGTCCTGTTAAATAAATCCAGTTGATGTTGAAACTTTTCTGTTGTGAGTTACGACAGGAACATAGAAAAAAAAATTCAGATATCTCACAAACGAGATATTGCCATAAATGTGTATCCAAGGTGGCATGAACTGACTAGTGTTGTTAGGAGTAACAAGCTCCGTAAACACCTGCTGTGGAGGAACAGTAATAATACAACATTACAAACTGTTGATAGTTCATTAAAAAAAAACATACTAGGATATAATTGTAAAATACCCAACAAACTAAATCGTAAGAATTGTAAACGGTTATATATGTAAGGGATAATGCCCGACGAGGTGTCCATTATCAGAAATTAATGGACGACGCGGAGGCGTGAACCGTCACTCATGTTTTGTCTGTCTTGCTGTTGCGATGAGTCAACTGTGAAATAACGTGAGGGAGGAGTTATGATGGCAGAGTGAACGGTAGTTTTTTTGCAGGCTCCGTTATTAAAATCTTGGATTCGTCCTAAACATTTAACCTCCGATAGAAAAAACAAAACAAAACACCAAAAGCTTCACATAAGAACTACACGAACAACATTTCATCCCCACAAAGTTTTTGTTTTTCGAAGTTGTCCGCCTTTGCTCGATTTTTTTTCTCTCTTCTGCAACGTGAACGAGATGGCTAACGTTAGCAAAGCAGCTAAAGCGCAACTGTTAACAGACCACGACTATAACCTGACGGCCCTGCGTGAGGCATGTGAGGAAGAAGAAATAGAAGAAATGGAGGAAGAAAATCGAAAAATGTCTCATGACCACACACCTTTGCCTAGCCCAAATCCCCCAAAAATAAAACCAAGGAATCAAGATGTGGGAATACAACCGGGTAAGATAACAAATGAAACCATCTTAGACGCAATTCAAACTTTGATAAAGAGATTTGATGAACAAGATGATAGACTGAAAGCTTTCGAAAGTCGAATAGAAGCTAACACACAAGCAGTGAGAGAAAATAAGGAAGAAATAAGCAAAGTGAAGGAAGAAATGTTGCTGTTGAAAAAAGAAAATGCATCACTGAAGCAGATCTGTTTGGAGCAAGCCAGGTATAAAAGACGATGGGATCTTAGACTGATGGGCCTTCCTGAAAAAGACAAAGAGGATACAAGAGAGACTGTGATCGGCATCCTTACAAGAGTGATCCCAGTGTCAGTGGAGAAACTACGTGAGTCAGTCGACACAGTGCACCGCCTGGGAAAGAAAAACGATGCAGCTACCAACAAGTTGCCCAGACCCATAATCATCCAATTTGTCTGTGATGAAGTATGGAGAAGATCAAGAGAGGCAAGAGTGTGCAGAGAGATGAACATTCAGTTCAAGGAAGATTTCTCAAAGGAAGATCGTGAGGCTCGTGCTAAGCTTTGGCCCAAGGTGCAAGAAGCCAGAAGAAATGGGAAAAAGGCATCACTAAGAGAAGGATATGCTCTCATTGATGGATGCAGAGTAGACCCCTAATTGCTGTGTAGTAAGCAAATGTTCAGGCACTTTCTGCTTAACCAGAGGAAAAAGAAAAAAAAAAAAAAATCTGTAACGTGGTAAGATATATTTAAGTTTATAGAAGTAATCTCTCAGGTATTTTATTTATACATATTCTGTTAGTATGAATCTTACCTGATGAAAGTTTAACAGATTTAACCGCTAAACAGGGTTAAAGGACTTAAAGTATAAGTTATAGTTTTGTTTTTTGTTTTTCTATATTTTTGATATGTTACTCAGGACAACATGTTCATTCCTGCAAAAAAAAAAAAAAAAAAAAAGTTCAGCGCATTTAGAACAACCATACTTTCTTTTATATCATTGAATGTTAGGGGACTGAATAACATTACAAAGCGTAAAGCCATTTTTTTGTTTTGCAAGGATCAGAAATCGCAACGCATCTTTTTACAGGAGACTCATTCTGTTATGGATAATGAAAAGTTTTGGAAAACTCAATGGGGGGATTACATCTACTTTGCACATGGAACATCACACTCAGCAGGAGTCATGATACTCTTTAATAGATTTCCAGGTAACATAATGGATCATAAAAAAGATACTGAAGGTCATTGGTTAATGGTGGTTGTGGAGACAAATGATAAACGTTATATTTTGATATGCATCTATGGTTTTAATAACCAAGCATTAAATGTAAAGTTGTATGCAAAATTAAGACAACTTAAAGTTGAATGGAAAACAACTTATAATTCAGATAAAGTGATATTGGGAGGAGATCATAATATAGCCCCTGATTCATGGCTAGACCGATTACCTCATAGGAATTCTCAACCTGTATATAGCGACACTATACTGTCTTTATGTACAACAACACATCTAATTGATTATTGGAGAGTATTAAACCCAACATTAACTCAGTTTACATGGTATAACTCTGCAGGAAATGGTCAATGCTCAAGATTAGATTACTGGTTGATTTCATGTGAGTTATGTAGTGATATTACAGATTGTAAAATATCCGCCTCCCCGCTTACAGACCACTGCATGATTAGTCTAAACTTATTAATATCCGAACAACAATTCAACTCTCCAAATATCTGGAAATTTAATAATGATATCTTACAAAATACTGCATTTTGCGAAAAGGTGAAGTCTCTTATCCCGGAGGTTGAAAAGCTAGACATGAGTGATATCAGTAAATGGGAATGGTTTAAATTCAAAACCAGACAAATAGCAGTTGACATAGGTAAAAAACTGTCATGTATAAGAAAGCGGAAGCAAAAAGATTTAATTTACAAAATCAATCAATTAACAGGTAATCCACAATTATCCTTAGACAACATTACTGAATTAAAGTTATTGCAGTCCCAATTAGATGACATGTACACAACAAGGGCAAATGGAGCTTATGTTCGATCAAGAGCTAGATGGATTGAAAAGGGTGAAAAAAGTTCAACTTATTTCTTCGGACTGGAAAAACAAAGACAAATTAAGAAAAAAATAAGTAAACTCATGATAAATGGTATAAAAATTGAAAATCAGAAATTAGTCCAAGATGAAATTAGTCTCTTTTATGGTAACTTATATAAATCAAAATTTAACAAATCTGATTGGGACTTTCTATTTGGAAAAATTGATGAAAACATTAAAAAACTGGATGAAGAAGACAAACACATACTTGAAGAAGAATTAACTATAATGGAAATTGAAACTGCATTAAAAGAAATGAAAAATGGTAAAACCCCAGGTATAGATGGGATAACATCTGAATTCCTAACACATTTTTGGGCAGATATCAAAAAGTTACTATATAAAGCTTTTTTAGAATGTGTTAGGGAAGGATGTTTGTCCCCTACTATGAAAACAGGATTGATAACCTTATTACCAAAACCTCAAAAAGATCTGTTGATGTTAGACAACTGGAGACCAATAACCTTATTATGCAGCGATTATAAACTTCTTGCCCTAGTTTATGCAAATTGCTTAAAGCATTTAATTGGAAAACTTATCGAAGAGTATCAATCAGCTTTTATAAAGGGAAGACATATTCACAATCATATTCGACTGATTCTAGATATGATAGACTACCAATCATTTATTCAATCAGATAGTCTAGTTTTATTCATAGATTTTTTCAAAGCTTTTGACACTGTGGAACATGATTTCATGTTTACAGTGCTCAAAAAATTCGGATTTGGAGAAGGGTTCTGCAAAATCATAAAAATGTTTTATAATGATATTTATAGTTACATCTCCCTCAACCCTGGAATGACACCAAGAATTAAGATTTCGCGTGGTATTAGACAAGGTTGTCCGATCTCACCAAAACTATTTATTTTATGTACACAAATGCTAGCCTATCTAATCATAAACCACCCACAATTAAAAGGAATCACTATGTTTGATTATGAATATCGAATAAGTCAATTTGCAGATGACACAGTAATCTTTTTGAAAGATAAATCTTTAATTCAAAAAGCCCTAGATATAGTATCAACTTTTTCCAAAGCCTCAGGATTATGTCTAAACCTGGAAAAATGTGAAATACTATGTCTTCATCCATGTGATGAGACGAATATGGATTCCATATCTGTCAAAACTGAACTAAAATACTTAGGATTAATAATGTCTAAAGATAGAAATAATAGAATTCAACAAAACATTGAAGGAAAAGTAGAGAGTATGAAAAAATCTTTCAATCATTGGCTTATGAGAGATCTCTCTATTCTTGGCAGAATCATATTAACAAAAGCAGAAGGTTTATCAAAATTAATATATCCCTGTCAATCTCTCTATGTCGAATATATGTTGAAATAACTAAACTACCAATCAAACTGTCTGTCTTCCATAAACAAATTCTGTTCTACTGAAAAATGATGTTCACCCACAACTTCACACCACATAGCTCCACCTTGTGGAATAATAGAACCATAATAATTAACAGGAAGACACTATTTAAGCAAGAATGGTATGACAAAAATGTTCTATATGTTACTGACATGATGGATGAAAATGGGAACTTTTTGCAATGTAATTCCTTTGTTGAAAAGTTTAATTTAGAATGCTCTTATAGAGAATTTAACCAAATCAGTAGAGCTATTCCACTTCCCTTAAAATTCATGATTAAAAATACCCTCACAAATTCAAATGTGATTATTAAACTTCCTGATTTAAAAATTGGTGAATTAAAATTTGGAGAAAGAAAATGTAACAACAAAATACTTGGAAGTGTGTTTAAAGAAAAGCTATTCTATGATCTCAAAAAGCCAATGACAATAAAGATAACAGATAATAAAGTTAAATTAAAGAAGACTCACTGTAGCTATCTTAAATGGCCAATTTTACCCAAGGTAAAAGAAATTCAGTTCAAATTAATAAATAATATTTATCCTGCTGCTGAAACCCTAAGGAAAAGGTTCAATTTTGAGGTTAATCCATGTGTTTTTTGTATGACAGAACCAGAAACATTTGAACACCTTTTCTTCTCTTGTTCAGTTACAATGGGGTTTTGGAAGGATGTTTATCGATGGTTAAATATTGGGACCAACAAGTCTTTGTTCAACAAACTTCAAGTGATGATTTATATGGATGGTCTGTCAAAAAAGGTATCTAAAATGGTGAACATTATTTTCATGATGGGAAAATTTCATATACACAAAAAAAAGTGGAATAACAGCTAGCCCAGCATAAACTGTTTCAAGAACGAAATTAAAATTTATATAGCATCCCTAAAGGTGTTATCGGAAGAAAACCAATCCATAAATGAGTTATATGTAACAATGTCAGAGTCTCTTGCTCCTTGACTTTTCAATCATATGTTCTTAAACACGCTTGAAATACTTTTTTTGATAGCCCCTGTAATTGTTTTTATTTTATTTTATTTTACTCTGTTGATATGGTGTGAGGTTATACTGTTTTGAATGCAAACACACGTTTATTTCCTCGAACGAGTTCTTGATGTAAATTTCAGTTTACGTTTATATGACATGTAAATTGTAAAGTGACATGTAAATTGTAAAATGTCATGTAATATGAAAATACAGTAAAAAAAAACAAAACAAAAAAAACTGTGAAATAACGTTGTCTCCGTTGCCATGGTAACCTCTAGCGTTTGAGCCAGCGCAATGTCATCAGGCAATTTGACGGGACGACTTTTCTAGGTGTACGTTATCACTTTTTAACCTACACCCTCCAGCCAATCAGAATCGAGTATTCACCCACAACATGGTATAATTTAAAATAAAGACTAATATGTCAGTTTTATATATTTTTCTGACTACATTTGAACAAGAGGACGTGTTTATTAAAGAAGTAAAAACGTCATTGAATGATTTTCGCGAGTAATTTTCATCCTTGACACTGAAACAGTACGTCTCCACCTTTATATACAGTCTATGGTGTCCACCAGCGCCCTAATAGAGAGAGAACAAAAGAGAGATAACAGCAACAAAAAACGTAGAAGAAGACGGCACAGGAAGTGGTAGGTGGCGGAAATGCACCTAGACGTTAGATGCCACCCGCCAATAAACAAGAAGAAGAAGAAGAAGGCACAGGAAGTGTCGTCAGGGGTAGCGAGAATTGTTGACAAATCCAGCTAGCTTCTGCCAAGTGGAATAAAATCCTCATTTACATTTTACATTATAGTTAACAATGACTTCTCCGGAAGACAGACACGGGACGAAACGACCTGCGTCCCCCACGGAAGTGAGTAAAACCATTAAAGCTGCTGCTAGAAATTAAGAAAGAAGAAAAAAAAAACGTTTAATGGTTAGCACCGATTTAGCAAGCTAGCAGCTTTCTAGTGAAAACGTGATCACGCCGAGATCCCAAAATAAAGTTCACTCAGATTCTCAACGGGGTTTAAAATCCTTGGCATGTTCTGAACAAACGCCGCAATGCTGAATTGATTCAAAAGCCAACGGTTTAAGAGTCGTGATGTGTTTACTGCCCGGTGGATAAAAGTTTTTGTCGGTAGAGGAGATCTTTTGTCGGGGGGTGAAGTGGGGGGGCGTTGGAAGTGCTGCTGGTCAGTCAGTCAAACCGAACTCCTCCTACCTAAAATATTCGATTTTCTTTGTTGCTTTCAGCTCAATTCAGTGCAGTATGGTTGGAAGTTTTTTTTTTTTTTTTACTGATCTCTTGACCAATCTGTTTAGTTTGTTTTTAAAATAATTGCAACATTTTTCAGATTATGGGTGCCATAAGGGCGAAATTCACGAAGCAGTCTACAAGTAGAGTACCTTCACCAGCAACACCCAGGCCTAGGTTACTTCCCAAAATGTGGGATTGGAACTTTTCTGGCAGCTTGAAGTTGGCTAAAAGAGCTCAGGATGAAACACAGCATGCCCCCGTTTTGTAGAGTTTCAAGAATAGAGGTGAAGTAGAGTGCTGGACGACCATCCGTCTGGAAACCACAAAGCAATTTTTTTTAAAAACATAGAGGTGAACCTTCCCAGGAGTGGCCGGCCTAGCAGAATAACTCCCAGGAGCAACATCTAAAAGTGCTGCAGGCCTCGCTTGAACTCAGGATTCAGCAGGAAGATTAAAGAGACTGAACAAAACTGGCCCCCGGGGGAGAGTTTAAAAAGCAAAACCTCTACTGACATCTCGATCGCATTAGACTCATGAGATACGCGTACTGACAACGCAAAAGTCCAACTTTTTGCAAGGCGTGTTCCCTGTTGCGACAGGCTAACAGCGTAATGGCAGTCAAACACGGTGGTGGTAGTGTGATGGTCTGGGAGCTCTTTTTTTTTTTTTTTTTGCTCCTTCAGGACTGCAACTAGGGTTTTCTTTCTTCTTCTTTTGGATTGGCCAAGTCAAAAGACCAGCCTCGTATCCGATGGAAAACTGGAGAGTGTTGCAAAGACAAAAATTCCACCAAAGCTATGTAAAAGTCAGCTTTTGCAAACCCTTGGCGGTAGTTGTTAGGCCAAGAGCGGCACAGTCAGTTGCTAGGGGGGCATTTAGTTTTTCATATAGGAAGTAGATTTAGATGTTTTTTTTCTTAAGTTTGATTCAAAACATTCAAGTGTGATGGATAAATGACTCTTGTGAGTTCTTGGAAATCACTAGTACACAAAGTGAGGAGCGGAGAGCTCACAAGAGTAAACGTAACCGTGCCACGAGGAAACATTTTATTCATAGGTTTTCAAATTAAAGCACTTTAGATGTTGCATTTAAAACTGAAACTAGACAGAAACGAACAGTGTTTTCTCTTGGCAGGACGGCTCGACTCAGTGGGCGTCTGCAGACTTGGGAAGCAACGAGAGGAAGCAAAAGTTCTTACGGTTGATGGGTGCCACCAAGGTTTGTAAGCTCCGTGATTAAAAAGTTAAAGGTTTTCAGCTTGTGTCAGATAAAGCTAGACTAGAGCAGAGCAATAAAACGACTGGTGGTCCTTTTGTTTTTTTTCGCCCCCCAGAAAGAACACACTGGTCGTCTCGTCATCGGTGACCACAGGTCGACGTCCCACTTCCGCAGCGGTGAGCCTCTCTGCTGCTTCGGCAAAGCGCAGCAACTTATCGCTAGCAGGTCCTCCGCACAGGTCGATAGATCTGTGGAGCTCAGTTGTGTTTTTGAAACTTGCGACTCGTCCGCAGGCCAGGAAGATAAGCGGATGAACGAGGAGCTGGAGATGCAGTACCAGCAGAGCATGGACGGAAAACTCTCGGGCCGGGACCGGAGGCACTGCGGTCTGGGTTTCAGCGACGTAAGGGCTAAATCCCAGAGCAGTTCACGCTCACCTGGTCACTTCATACACACACTGAGACTGTTTTTCTCCTTCTTTGTAGCACTCCAAACCACAAGAATAAGACGGTCAACCCTAATATTACACGCAAAAGAGATAACTTTGTCACCAGTTGCCAAGCATGTGAAAGATGCCAGGTCAAGACTTACATGAAGAAAACATTGTAACTCACAATGAACACACCATCCCTACACTGAAACTAGGGGTGCATTGATATGAAAATCCTGATATTAATACTGCTGTTATGGCTGATAAACAACACTTACTTATATATATATATAACTACTAGTAACCTTTGTTACTGTGGTCCCAGTTTTCTTCAGGTCATTGAGTCTTGTTCAGGTGTACAGTCTTGTCCCTGGTGTCCTTGGACAGCTGTCTGGTCTTGGTTGTGGTGGAGGTTGGAGTCTGACTGTTTGAAAGTGTGGACAGGTCTCTTTTATTCAGATAGCGAGTTCAAACAGGTGTCATTAATACAAGTAACGAGTGGAGGATAGAAGAGCTTCTTAAAGAAGACTGGGCCAGAATTCTTGCTTGTTTGTAGTTTGTAAATTGATGAAATTAACAGACCTCTCTCATCTTTGTAAGTGGGACAACTTGCAAAATCGGTGGCTACCACTTTTTTTTCTCACACCGGCTACATTGCTTCTTTGCGCCAGTTAAACACCCCATAATCCTGTGCTGCATCATTGCCACCGTCATAGACCAAACAAACATCACATGGCCAACCCACTCCCTCCCCCTCCTGAAACACAAACAGCAACAAGATGGAAATAAACATTGGTTGTCGATATCGGCCCAGTTTTGCTCATCTGACCGATACCGATGTTGAGGCCGATATATCGTTTTTGTTTTATAGGGTGGCTATATAAAAAAAAAAAACGAGAACCAGTAGCAAGACTTAAAAATGGATGTTTCATAAATGCTCTCCATCCATTCTGACTGAACTATTTTGGAAAGAAAGATTGGGGGTTATACCTGAATGGACTTGAAGCTGTAATTACAGAGAGGTCATTGTACAGAGTCTGGACTCAGGAAGGCTGAATAATAATACACACCTCACTTTTCAAGCTGTTATTCGCTGTAAATAAAATAAAGCTTGTGGTTTTAATGTGATAAAATGCCAAAGTCGATGGGGTATGAATCCTTAAATTAGGTTTGGTACTAGTAGGCAGAATGACCAGAGGTTGTCAGAAGAATCGGCGTAAACGTTTTATTTTGTTAAAGAACAGAAATCCCTGCATCACATCCATGTTTTCTGTCGTTTCCCCTCTCAGCTGGATGAAAATCAGGTTAGACAAACGTACTCCCCTGTGAGAAGTTCAAATATCTTTCTTGCTTTTGTTCTTGCATCCTCAGCCGGACCCGCAGCCGGAGTCAGTCATCTCCCCGCCCGCCGATGGTCAGACAGAAGATGCTAAATCTGAGGAGTCCTCGAGTGAAAACCAACACACAGAAGCTCAGGATAAAGATTCCAGCCCAGAGGAGAACTCATCCGACGAGGCCGAGTCCGACTCAGACAAAGATTCCGACGAACGGAAACAAGACCACAAAATGGCCTTCGTGAAATCATCGTAGGAGGAGAGGGGAGTTAGCTTTTCTATTCTCACATTGGGACAGTTGGATGCTTTTTGTTTCACATTAGGGAATCACTCATCGTTTCTATGGTTTTTACCGTGCAGAGATGGGATTGCATCCTGGCGTGCATGTGCTGAAAGAATCTAGCCTCAAGGCTTACAAAAAATGTCTTTTTTTGATGTTATAGCCTGAGATAATGCTATGGATGGCAAATGAACCAGTTTTTATTTCACTTGAACATTTTAACTGTCCTGTATCTGCCTCGAAATGTACTGAATGAAACAAGATTATTCGCCATTAAATGTTTTTTGTGTAGATATGACTTTTGCAATTTTCTGTTGTTTTTTTAAAAAGTTTTTGCTCATAAGTTGGCATTATGTTTTTATGTCCCACATCTTTGATCGCAGTGTCAGGCTGCTGCTTTTGAACACACACTCCAATATGGGCAGTATGTCTATTATAAATCTAATATATTCAGTTTTTGTTACAAAAAAAAAAGCACCATTTATGTCTAAATCAGTTTTTTCCCCCTAGTTTGCTCTGCATGGATTTTAGCGCACTGAGATCAACAGTCCAGTGCGCTTGTATTGTTTAGAACTTTACAAAGGAGCTCATTGAGAAATCCCCATTATGAGCATCTGTCAGTGTCATGGGAGTTGATTCAGCTATATGTCCAGGGTTGCACTGATTTTTGGGTTGAATCAATGAGGTCATGTATTAGTGAGATGGGAAAAAAAAAATCAATATTAACAAGTAAATCTGTTGCCAATTTATTTACTGTCTGATTACTGGGACTAAAGGCTACTAAAACAACAGTTGGTATGACGTGTAACCTCAAAAGCTGAAACACCTGAACTATGACCCCAAATTCCAGAGGAGTTGAAAAGGAGGCTACATGGATGCAGAGAGAGAAGGAGGAAGTTCAAACAATCTCTTCTATCGATCATACTCCCAACTCCCGTCTCTCTGCCCACGTTTCTAACCATACAGAGATTTACAGAGCGGCAAAAGCAAATGAGGGATTAGCAGCGCTCGTCGATAACCGATGCTGTCAGCTGGGGAATATCGTCTCCGCTGCTCAGAAATTGAGCTGCTAGCATGTCATGACTGTAATGAGACTGTCATACAGTCTTCAGTCAGAGACCTTTTCAGATTTAATGCAAGACTGACTGCTACTGGAGATCCTTCCTGCCCACAGCGTCACCATCCACAGCAACTCTTTGAAGATACTTGGGTGGTCTGAGTTAAGACATTTAGTTTCTCTTTGGGATAAAGTATTTTTGAATTAGGCTTCTGGAATGGCCCTGACCTCAACAATACCATACTTAAAAAAAGCTGTATCTGTGCTGTAAATAAAATTAACTTTGATATACAAGCGGTCAAACATTTTTCTGCCAAGGTCTTGAATGTGTTTTTTAATCTTTTTTTTTTTACAGTTTTATTTTATTTGAAAAAGAAACATTGAACACATATCTAAATGTTTTCCTTATTCCTCTAGATAGACCTCCTTTCTCAACACATCATTGCATCATTTTTATTAGTTATTGGTTTCATTGTTACTGTTTTACTTTATAGTTTTATTACGTTTTCATTCTTTCATTTTTATTTAGTTTAGCCGAGTGATACCAGCTTAGTGAGTTTGTTTGAATTATTTTTGTTAAACATATATGTTGGAGAGAAGTTGTCGTCCATTCGAGAGTGGCAGTGCTGAACTTGAATTCTACATCAATTGTTATTTAATACCTAAGCCTTATCAGGCAGGTATTCATAAGTACTAACTGAGAGTTAAAACTATTTGGCTTTTATTTCCTGATCATCAGGCGGTGTCCTGACTTAGTCATTTTGATCTAAATGATAAAAGTTGTTAAAGTGCCAAAAGCATTTAATAATAGTTATTCATAACCAAACCTATTGTTGCACCACAGAATTCTTTATTGAAAATGTTTTAAAAAATCTGATTCATCCATACACTGCTGCTGATCCCATTATTTATGCAACAGTATGATAGGTCCAAAGGCCACGGTGAAACATTCACTATGCAGGGACAATACACAACACAGGCATCTATACCTGTATTATTGGATGTTGGCAGTAGTTTCATAGATTACAGAGTTTCCATACAGTGTTTATATCATAATCGCTTCATTCTCCTGGCTCAAATATCCAAAGTTCTTGGTGCTTTTCTGCACATTTTAAAAGTACGAATAAAATAGGTTTCCAAAGAAGTCAGGACAGAGGGACAGAGCTTTGTACAATGGAATATCAAAAAGTACAGAAATACTAATATTTTCCCATACCGTTGTTGCCGGAATATTCCAATGTAATTGGAATTTAATTTAATTCTCTGTCTAGTAAATGGATCTAAGGCAGGATTACAAGTTAGGGAAAACAAGCTTATTGTTCCAGCATCATGTTCCTGATAAAGACGTGTCAGATCACCGGAGTAACAGGCGCCAGAGCAGCAAGATGTCTACGGGACGTTCTGATCTGGATGGGCTGCTTCATGCTTTACCATCAGACTGGCATGAACCAGTTCTCCAGGAGCTGTGGACAAGAAGATTGAAGGAGACGTGCTGGAGAGATAAACAGTGATAGCTGAATACTATTTAAACTGTTAGTCAGAAAAGGTTGGGTAGGGTGATGTAAGGGTAATCTCTGTCCCCTCCATGTTCTGGCCAGACATGTTTGAATTAAATACCTGAAACGCCTTCTGGGACTCTGTCTCATCTTTGTTTTAGGAGAGCTGCATTTTCAGCTATAACACCGGATTTTCTTTTTCTATACTTACCCAGACCTTAAAAATGGCTAAATTCCTGACTTTTCCAGACTGTGCAGGAACCCTGTGACGAAACCAAAGTCGGACGTCTACTCTTTGGAAGGGGTGTAATCAGAAAAAAAGACCTTTAACATACTCTTAAAATAGAACCAAAACATTGAAAAGGAAACTGAAACAAAGATATGTCTAAATATTTGTTTAAAGCAGCTTGACTTTATTATGTTGATTTGACAGCATTTTTTTTTTTTACAAATTTATGACAAGTCTTGAGGAAAAATATCAAGTAAAGCATCTCAATCCAAACTGGCAAATAAACAAATTATTTACAAACATTCCCACTGCAATCTGAGCGTGTCGATTCCGGCTTTTATTTTTGAAAATCCAGAACAAACAAAAGCAAAAAAGGAAGTTCAGTCAGTTGATGATTTGCCATAAAGTGTGCAATGTAAGTGCAAAAGCGATAAAAACACCTTACCTAAAAACCCATGAATCAAAAACGCTTCTGAATAATGTGTATTAAATCCTTAATTATAAAAGAGATTTGGTTTAATGAGTGAATAAGTTAATTTGATGAAAACAATGTTGACCTCCTTCTACATGGTGCTTCCTTCTGTTTTACAGAACGTCCCTCTCTGCTGGTCCTGTGGGTCAGTGCTGTGCAGCAGCTTTGGCTGAGGAGAGAAAAACAAAGTCTCAAGTCACTGCATTCTCAACCAAGAACATGTAGAATAAGTTAAGACTGCTTTGTTCAGTATCTGTGGAAGATGCAAAAATAAGATGTGAGGGATGGATTTGTTTCCTTTGTTGCCTGCAAAAGTTGTTTCGCTACACAAGCTCTCAACCCTGTAAGACCCAGTGATGTAGTATTATATCTCTCAAACAAAAAACAAAAAAAATGTACAAATGTTGCCTCCCCCAAAGTTAAGAGATTTTACTATTGTTCATTCTTGGGATGCAGTTGGATAGGACATTTGCATATAATTCACCATCGCAGAGGGTCACAGGCTATGACAACTTGGAAAAACTTTGGCTCAGCAAGATCTCTGTAATTTACTGTAAAAATTAAAAAGGAGTAAGAAAAATGTGTTTTAAAATGTATTGGCCGGTCATATCGATGTCTAGAACATGTACATATTAGGGGTGTAACGGTACACACAAATCACGATTCGGTACATATTTGGGGTTTCAAAGTCATGGTTCGGTACGTTTTCTTTCATTCAAAAGAAATAAATACAAATGTGCATATGACTTTCTTTTTTTCATTACTTTGATCAGCATTAAATACAGAACCTTTTTCATGAACTCTTTCCTTTTAAATCCCGAGATCAATTGGATTTAATTAATTCTACAAACTTAAAAAAGTTGACAGTGTAGAACTGACTGGAGATGTGATCTAATAAAAAAAAAAAAAAAAATAGTACAAGCAGACATAGCCAGAGTAGAAAACAATATAACCACTTGAAAACAGTCAGTGATAATGTTAAAAAAAAAATTTAATTATACTTTACCCATATTTGAGAATAAAACATGCTTAGATCACTTTTGGAGTTATTTTATTTTTTTATATTTCGACACCCTAGTCACCCAGCTGTAGTTGAATATCAGCATTGGCCGCGATGTGGAAATAATTATTTCAGGACATAGAGACAAGTTATTAAAAACAGCAATATTAACTTTGTTTTGTCTTTGTTCGACCAACATGAAGACTTGGCAGAGTCAAATGTCAGGGACATCATCTGGCCCAGGGAAACTGACCCAGTAAGGCTTATGTGATCTGGTCTTGCTAGGCGGAGACAGCGAGACTACATGGGAGGATCTTCAGCGAGGGGGGGGGGGGGGGGGTTATCAATCAGTATATCGTGAATGTTTAGTCTTGGGGGAGCAGGTCAGTTTATGCAACGTTCTGTGTATGCATGTGTATGTATTCTGCATGTGTTCAAGCAGAGAACGGCTGGAACGTACTGAACTGATAGGGCCGTACCGAAAAATCAGAATCCAAATACATAAACCGTTACACCCCTGGCACATATGTTTTTTTGTTTGTTTTTTTGTAGAACACTTGTACGAAATGCAAAAATAGAGCATTCTTAATATTATATTTAATACTCAAAAAACCTTACAAAAACAAAAGACAAATCTTAAAACAAACTTTAAAAAAAAAAGTTTTTCTTTGTCCGGGTCTTCCAGGGTTAATTCTGCTCGTGCGTGTCACCACTCGCTGTTCATATTTATGTTTCCAAGCAGGGAAGCAGCAGCGGAAATCAGAAAAATACAGGGTCTTTGAACTGAATAGAATTGAACGCCTTCTCCCACATGGGCATGCCATGTCCAGTGGCTTTCTTCTTGCCACCCATCCATACAGACAAGATTTGGGGGGAGAGCATGACTAATGGTCATCAGTGGATTCTTGTAGCTGAGCTGTGGATTTCTGTAGCTCCTTGAGAGTTACCATGGGCCCATGTGCTGTCAGCTTAGGTAGATGGTCATGTTTTGGTGTTTTTTAACATTTTAAATCCTACCATTTACAGGCGATGGACTGAACAGTGCTCCATGACAAATTCACAGCATTGGGTTGTTTCATAACCTACCCCTGGTTTAACTTCTCCATAACTTTATCCCTGACCTGTCTGCTGTGTTCCTTGGTCTTCATGATGATGATTGTTGAAGTTGGAAAACTTTTGCAAACCTCTGTATGAGGTTTTCTTTTTGGTTTTTTTCTCCACACAGGAAACAGAAAATACAGCCTGCAACAAAATACCAGCTGAATCCAAAAGACCACAACATTTCCCCAAAGGAGCTTTTTAATAAGATTCAGCCTCTTGAATAAAGACAGCAGCTGAGAGGAAACCTTTTCACAAAGACTTTAGATGCGGCCTGCAGCTAAAAATAAAATTGGAACACTGGTTGAGTTCTAAAACTAATTCAGAATCAATTCTGGCTCATGATCGGGAACTTGAGCCTCAGTTTTAAGGAAGGATTAAAGATACATCTAACACTGAAGTCTTAATGAAACTCTATTTGCTGTGCTGTGGTTTTTTTAACCTACTTTTGACTAACCTAGAAACAAACTCAACATGGCTCATACATAATAAACGAGTTCAGAAAGTCTTTGTGAAATATGCTCCTGAGGCTCTTTGACAAAAACAAACACCGAGAGGAAAGAAACACAGGGACGCGCGCACAGATGTTTCGGAGCTACAGGAGTTTAACGCTCATAAAGATGTCATCATCAACAGTCTGAGATCTTTATGCACATGATATCCATCTGTGTGCTGTCCTCACTCACATAAAAAGAACGAAAACAAACAAAAACAAAAAAAGGCAGCACAAAGACATCATCAGAACACAGAAGAAAGGTCAGGGCATGTATACCTGGACCGGGCATGTTCACCAACTCTCCAGCCGCTCAGTCCCTACACACCAGGGACAACGATACGGTCAAACTCTTGAGTTATTCATCTGAACATGCAGCTCTGTGCTACAGCCTGTGAACTACTTGAGGCCTCGAGAGCCGAGGAAAAAGTTCTAATCTTCGCCTCTGTGTGTTTAAATGCAGGTCTTCAATTCAATTCAATTCAAAAATACTTTATTGATCCCAGAGGGAAATTAAGTGTTGGTATAGCTCATATAATTAATTCTTTAAGGAGTTGTTGTAGATCATGATGGGTGTGGGCAGGAAGGATTTCCTGTAGCGGTCTGTATTGCAGCGAAACTGAAGAAGCCTCCGACTGAAGACGGTCTGTTGTTGTATGACTGTCTCATGAAGAGGATGCTCAGGGTTGTCCATAATTTTTTTGATTTTATGAAGAATCCTTCTTTGTATCATCATCTCCAGATTTTCCACAGTTGTCCCAAGAACAGAACCAACCTTCTTTATCAGGTTGTTTAGCCTTTTTAAATCCCTGGCTCTGATGCTGCTACCCCAACAGATGACGGCTGAAGAGATTACACTCTCCACAACAGACTTGTAGAAGATCTGCTGCATCTTGCTGCAAATCTTGAAGGACCTAAGCTTCCTCAAGAAGTACAGTCTGCTCTGTCCCTTCTTGTAGACGGCTTCACTGTTGCGCCTCCAGTCCAGTCTGTTGTCAAGGTGAACTCCGAGGTATTTATATTCCTCAACCACCTCCACTTCTTCTCCCATGATGGAAACAGTGTTTGACTTATCCCTGTTTCTTCTGAAATCTACAATCATCTCCTTTGTTTTGTTCACATTCAAGGTGAGACGATTGTTTCCACACCATGTCACAAAGCGGTCCACCAGCTCTCTGTATTCAGCTTCTTGTCCATCTCTGATACACCCGACAATTGCAGAGTCATCTGAGTATTTCTGCAGATGACAGGTCTCTGATTTGTACTGGAAGTCTGAGGTGTACAGAGTAAAAAGGAATGGTGAGAGTACCGTCCCCTGTGGTGCTCCTGTGCTGCTGACCACCTGGTTTGACACACAATTCTTCAGTCTCACAAACTGTGGTCTGTTTGTCAGGTAGTCATTGATCCAGGCGATTGTTGAGGGCTCCACCTGTGTCTTCAGGAGTTTCTGACAAAGCAAATCAGGCTGAATTGTGTTAAATGCACTGGAGAAATCAAAGAACATGATCCTCACAGTGCTGCCTGCTTTGTCCAGATGACAGTGGGTTGGTTGAAGTAGGTGGATGATGGCATCTTCAACTCCAACTCCACAGCGATAAGCAAACTGCAGTGGGTCCTGATACATTCTTGTTTGATTACTCAGGGGTGCCAACAGGAGTCTCTCCAGGACCTTCATGATGTGGGATGTCAGGGCAACGGGTCTATAGTCATTGATGACTGATGGGTGAGTTCTTTTGGGTACTGGAACAAGGCAGGATGTCTTCCACAACACTGGAACCTTCTCCTGAGTTAGGCTAAGGTTGAAGAGGTGCTGCAGAATCCCACAGAGCTGCTCTGCACAGGGCTTCAGGACTCTGGGGCTGACACCATCTGGACCTGCAGCCTTGTTCCGGTTCAGTTTCTCCAGCTGCCTCTTCACCTGACTTTTGGAGACAGACAAGTGGGAGGGGGAGGCAAAGGGGGTAGCAGCATTTCCTGACTTGGTTGAAGTCAAACTTGTGGAATTAGAAGAGTCCATGGCTGAGGTGAAGGATAAAACATCCGAGGTGTAACAGGAAAGCTGTTGATCAGAGGAGAGTGGGATGTCTTGTCAAACTGTGGGATGTCTTGTAGATCTGTGTGGCTATGCACCACCGGGGAGAGCTGTTTCTAACTTTACATCTATTAAATCAGGTCTGATGAACATTCTAAAGGCATACATTGCTTCTAAAAGTACCCCCCCCCCCCTCTATTTGGATGTCCCTTCCTTTTTAATGCTTTTGTAAATGCAATCATGGTCAATATGAAATCACGTTAAAAATACTCTCAAAGTAAAAACTGATTTTACGAATTAATCAATTAATTAAGAAGAACTTAAGGTTAACAAACGTCTCGGTTGAATAACGGTATGAATAGGACGCCTATCTAAAGCTGCCTACAACTGGCGATTCCCACAAACTTGACAACCCTGATAACAAAAATAGTTAGGAATGGATCCGGCCCAGAGCCTACAAAAATGCTGGCCTAGATCCGAAAAAAACGTACATGTTCCCGCCCCCTGAAGCCAACATCCTGGCCAGCTCCGTGTGGCAGTCGGACATCACACGGATGTGATCGGATCTGGTGCGGAGTCAGCTGCTGCTGTCTGGGAAGGCAAGAAGACTGGTGAGAGACCCGACTGAGACACCCACAGACCCCCTCTAAAGGAGTTTAAAGCTTCAGGGGATCAGGTGGCAGAGATGCATGCAGTGATCGCAGTCAGGGTTCTTCACCAAGCCGGTTTAAAGGCAGCTAAGTGAATGTTCTGGAGTGGCCAAATCAAAGCCCGGCTCCCAAAGCTGCTGGGAACGTTTGAAACGGCTCATACCCGATTCCCCCGGCCAAGCCGACAGAGCTTCAGCTTCTTTTGTAAGGAGGAATGGAGACGATCCAGATGTGGCGGCCTGATTGAGACCTTTCCACGCCAACTCAATGCTGTCAGTGCATTTTCTTTAAATCACTTATTATTTTGTGAAAAAATCTGTTTTCACCTTAATATTAAAGAGTTTGTTTGGTTTTCTTTTTTTTTGTGTGTGTAAATTTTTGTCAGTAAGCAAAATGATATTGTCCATGAAGATATTACATTTATTTGTTGTATTATTCCACTGTGTTATATGGTAAAACAACCAACTACCTAACTGACTAACTAACTAACCTGCGACCAGTTTGCTCTTGCGTGAAGCCTCTGAGGCCAGTGCGTAGGAGACGCTCATGATCCTCTCCTGCTGCTCCATCGCAGAGTCCAACTCATTGAGATCGAGTGATGCTGAAGGCTGGATGTTCTGAACACTGGAGGAAAAATTAACAAGCAAAAAAAAAAGTTTGTTTAAAAAAATGAAATCCAGCTGTGTTGGATTTAGGGTTCAGGTCAGTTCTACCAAAGAAAGTCAGGAAGCGGTTGCAGGTACATGCAGACTGAGCCCTGGATACCTGGACTTGGTGAGAAGGTTCTTGATGCGCTCAGCCCGACGGGAGCGTTCCTCCAGCTCCTCGGGACTAAGAGGCTCCTCCTCATCCGACTCCACATAGCGCTCTGGGATGAGAACTTTGTCGGGTTTGGAAAGCTGCATGTCGGACAGAAAGATAGAGAAACGTTGTTAATTTCACCAAAAGGTCAACTGAACGTAGAATCGGGATGACTAGATTTTTTTTCCAAATGAATCAGAGCAGATTAATTTTTAGGAGAAATGTATTTATAGTCCTAATGAACAGTTTGGACACGCTCACAGTGAACGTCGTGTGGATTTGAGGCTTTTTACGAGTTCAAAGTGTTTTTCAAGGTTGAAACGACCTCATTGAATTTTAGAAACATGAACCTGGAGCACCAGTTTGAACATAATGTGGATTTTCTTTAATCCAATTTTACATGCAGGCTCAAATACATAAATCCAGTACTATAAGTATTTGGTAAATATTAGCAAGTTGCCAGCCAGACCACACAGTTTTTTTTTGTAGCCATGAACAATCTTGTGGCATCATTCTGCCTGGATATGGGACCACTCCTCTAGTCAGGATTGGTAGACTTCATTTAAGCTCGAGAGTTTCCTGGTACAGACTCAGCTTTGAAGCGTAAACCTGTAAAAAATTCCAGAACCATTCCAGAAGCTAAGATTAACCTGATTTGTCCTTTCCAAACCAGAATTTGTTTGTCTTCGATGATGTTCCTGTTGGAATTGTGTCCGATTTTGAACCATCTGCGGCCAACGTCCGTCAACTATTAAAAGAAAGTCAGCTAAGAGGTTCAGGGACCACCAGTATCATGCTGTCACTACACCAAAATCACAGTCACTGGGATGGTGTCGACCAAGATAGAAAACCTCGTTCCGAAATAGACTCTGTTTCTTCTGAAATCTACAATCATCTCCTTAGTTTTGTTCATATTCAAGGTGAGACGATTGTTTCCACGCCATGTCACAAAGCGGTCCACCAGCTCTCTGTATTCAGCTTCTTGTCCATCTCTGATACACCCGACAATTGCAGAGTCATCTGAGTATTTCTGCAGATGACACATCTCTGATTTGTACTGGAAGTCTGAGGTGTACAGAGTGAAAAGGAATGGTGAGAGTACGCTCCCCTGTGGTGCTCCTGTGCTGCTGACCAACTGGTTTGACACACAATTCTTCAGTCTCACAAATTGTGGTCTGTTGGTCAGGTAGTCATTGATCCAGGCGATTGTTGAGGGCTCCACCTGTGTCTTCAGGAGTTTCTGACAAAGCAAATCAGGCTAAATTGTGTTAAATGCACTGGAGAAATCAAAGAACATGATCCTCACAGTGCTGCCTGCTTTGTCCAGATGACAGTGGGTTGGTTGAAGTAGGTGGGTGATGGTGATGATTTTTGTCCCTACTTTTTTTTTACTTTCTAACTGTTGTTTTGATGCGTAAATATTGCAACAGTGTATTGTTTTTACAACTGGAAGCAGCTGACTAGCACCACAAAAGCTCAAATGGCACCTGAACCACGACCCCAAATCTCAGAGGACTTGAAAAGGAGGCTTCATGGATGCAGAGCAGGGCCAAAGAGAAGGTTCAAACCATCTCTTCCATTGATCATAATGGGAAAGTATCATCTCTAACCATACAGATTAGATTTAAAGAGGAGCAGCAGCAGCAAATGAGGTGGATTAGCAGTGCTTCTTAAAAACTGATGGGGTCATCCAAGGACATGCTGCTGTGGAATATTGTCTCTGCTGCCTGAATATTGGGCTGTTAGCATCTCATGACAGTCAGGAGACTGGCATACAGCGA
The DNA here is from genome assembly GCA_963556495.2 of Valencia hispanica. NCBI lineage: Eukaryota > Metazoa > Chordata > Actinopteri > Cyprinodontiformes > Valenciidae > Valencia > Valencia hispanica. The sequence goes on along the minus strand of OY747706.1, from coordinate 44,947,851 downwards.
CGTGTTTCAGTCAGAGGCTTTTTGAGATTTCTCGCTAGACTGACTGCTACCTGAGATCCTTCGCTGCCCACAGCATCACCGTCCACAACAAATCTTTGAGGATACTAGAATGAGTTGAGAACATTTATTTATTCCAAAGGGAAACAAAAACCTTTTTTAAATTAAATTAGGCTTCTGTAATGGCCCTGACCTCAACAAAACCCTCCCAAAAAGCTGCATCTGTGCCATAAATAAAATGAGCTCTACCATAAAAGTGGTCAAATACTGAGCCAGCGTTTTCTCAGAAGCTCGCCAACAGAAAACAAATGTGTCTGAATTACATTTAACCAAACATTAGTGGGAGTGCATGTTTATGTTTGGGCCTTGTTACGGGAATATTTCTGTGTATTTAGGATTTGATTAATTATTCCCCGTCTCAGTAAGCGCATCTAGAATGGCGGGTCATGTTGGAGAAAAACGAAGCCTTCTGCATGTAATGTTCTTACATGTGCTTAAACAAAAGCAGAGAGATACCTAGACAACGTTCTGATCTTGTGAGACAGCTGCACGCGTCACTATCACTATCAGAGGTGACATGCTCCAGCCTTGCAGGGAGAAGACATTAGGGCGGAAGGATACGAATGGACTCGCACTCTAATCAGAACTGGTCCTGACCGGTTTTTCTAGGAAGCGGGACAAAGGGGCTGAGCTCATGTCGACTAGAGACAGACACTGATCGCTAAATACTATGTGATGTTTTGAATTAGAAGGGTTGGGGCGGGGTTGAGTGATGGCACCGTTTTTTTGGTCCTCCATATTGATCAATATGTTGTGTAGAATATAAAAAAACGCCTGAAGGACTCTCATCTGTTTTTGCCACGATAGCCTCTGTGTGTAGTTTTTACCGTGTCGACGAGAGAAGAATCCACAATAAATTCCAACTTGTGCCCCCGGATCTTGGCTTCGCTTGTGATTGTTTGTTGTAGAACCATTCAACCCCTAAAAAAAGGGTGGTTCAAATTGTTCTTTAAAAGGCCAAAACGGACGCGTGAATGTCATATTGGTACAGGTGAAGAGTTGATGTGACCTGAGAGGCACTGTCTGTATTTCTGCTCGTTTCTTCCTCGTAATCTGACACAAAGCCAAAAAAAAAAAAAAAGGGGAAGCGCCTGTACCTCCCGGCTGATATCCAGGTCATAGTCGAGGGGTTCCAAGTCCACCTCCTGGACGCGCCTGGCTGTGACCGTCACCCATTCGCCCGATCGCCTCCTTTCACTCTCTTTGACTAGATTCAGTCCTTCGTCGCTCTGACCTTCCGCTCCAGGTCGCTCCGCCTGCCAGTCAAACACCTGGAGGGGGGAGAGTCAGGATCAGCCAACCAGGACTGTAAAAGAAATGTAAACAAATATGTTGGCCTCCATTGTTTTAAGTTTAAAGGTTCAGTTATGAAAAGCACAAATAAATAAGGAATAAAAAAATGGTCTCTATGCTTAATTCTGGGTCATATAAGCCATTTGGAATGGTTTAATTGATTAGCTAAAGCCATTTACATGAAACGACATGGCAATTTGACAATTCATTACAGATAATACAGCTATTTTGGCCAAATTTTTTATTACATTTCTAACTAAAATAATCGTTTTGCAGCAGCAGGTAACGGTTAGTTGCTAAATTTGAAGTCAAGACCAGTTTGAGTAAACATTAAATAACTGAGTGAATGCTGACATAGTGCAGTAATAGAGGGAAAATGGCTTTTAAACGTCCTCAATCCGGAAATCTGTCGGTCGTCATGTGGCAGTTTGCTGTGGGGAGCCTAAATGAACAGGATAGGTCCTAACCGTTCACACCTGAAGGATCAGAAGATGCTGGAAAGATGCCGGAAAAATGCGTTACCAAATTAAAAAAAGTCAGCACATAGATACATCCAGACTTCCCTCCAGCTACGCCTCTGTCAGGCTGGGGAAAATAAGCACACACTAAAACATCCACTAAGAAGCACTAGTGTGTGCGTATGTGTGTGTCCGTGTTGCTGAGGAGTACTTGTGAGGAATCATCCGAGGAGAATCAAAGCCATGCATGCATCCTTCCCACTCCAGCAGCCTGCAGAGTCAGATCTGTCGGAGTGTTCGCATGCTCGGAGTAACGCTGCGTCCTATGCCTCGGTGTGCTCGGGAACAGGAAACACACACATATATACACAAGCGTGCGTGGAGAGAAAGAAAGAAAGAGAGAGAGAAAACCATGCACACATCCATCCCGACCCCCCCACCCCCACCGGATTAAGAAGAAAACAGCCAGGAGGAGCTTCAGAAGCAAGAAACTCTTTATTGAGTGCAAATCTCTACATGATAGAAAAGAAAGAGGAGAAAAGAGTTGTGCATTGCTTCTTTAATTACACAGAATTAGGCGGCGATCAGCAGTTCACCTCTTTTATTTCCCTAATATATATAGCTGTTGCTCTGTGTGATCCAATACACCGTGATGGGGGGGGGGTTAAAAACTTTATGGCGGGAACAGTTTGAGCAAACAAGGAGTGGACATCGGTGTCATACAGAAAAAAAATCTACTAGCTTTCAGGATAATTCAGGATAATGCTGCAAAGCTGTTTTTGATTTGTCCGTCAGAGGCTCTAAAAGTCAAATTACAAGGTATTTAGCTTATTTGTTGATCCAAAATATATGTTATCATAATGGATCAATCTTGTTCTTGAACGTGAAAATGCATTGGGCCTATAAAAGATGAGAAGAAAAAGGCAAATACTGCCGTGTGTGTTAAAAGTATTGCCTCCGACCAATCAGATCCTCCAGGACAGAGTCGTCCACTCCTTGATCACACTCACAGTGGTGGCCACATTTATTGGCACCCCTGATGTATAGAAATAAATAATCATCTTTTATTGCAGTGGCATAATGTCGTGCTAAAAGAAAAGTGTGAAAACCAACATTTTTTTTTGTACATCCATTGAGTGTTTGTTTTGTTTTGTTTACGGAATCTCTAAAGCATTCATTGGATTTCTGTTTCTTTTAACCAGTGGCCACCAGGCTGGATGAGGAACCATGATTTTCCTGCCTCCACACACAGGGAGGCGGACGCTAAGAGAGGAAAACGTTTAACAGTTCAACATGAGGGAACTGCTGCAGCACTGAGTGGCATCTTGGGGTCACCAAGTCTCCACAATTATCTATATTCTAATCAATTGTTAGGGAAATATCCCAGGAGAAATACGTCTCTTTCTCTCCAAGCATCACAAACAAACTGTGGTTGATCCCGTGGAGGATCTGTGATGCTGTGGGCCTGCCTCTGTTCCTAAGGTCAGTGGGAACCCTGTTAGAAAAGATCCCATCCTGAAGTCTTAAACAAAAAAACATCTGGTAAACTGAAAACGGCTCATCTTTAGGATACATATCTAAAAACAGATAATCAAATCGACAAAGATATGGTTCATTAGATAAAAAGTTCTTCCATTGCCGTCTCAGTCCCCAGAGCAAACAGGCGGGGTGAGCTGAGAGAGTGGGAGAGGGGAACCAGAAGTCTGCAAATTCTGTTTTAGAAGCTTTGACTAAGAGATTACGCTAATGCAATAAAAGATGAATTTGTTTGAATACTTTTTACCCATGTTTACCAGGAGTGCCAATTAATGTGAATGGCACTTCATTTCTTTATTGCAATGCAGCCCAGCTCTTTTATCCTGTCCAATATATTTATGATGCATAAAACACAGCCTAAGCCACTTGAATATTGTCCAATCTAAGCATTCCACATTGAAAATGAGTCACTGTTACTGTTAGGTAGTCAAACGATGAAAATAAATTACCTCAGAGATCACACGAGACAAGGCTGCAGGAACGAGGCCCGTCAGTTCGAATGAAGTAAAAAGGGTTTTAATGCCGGTGGAGAACAGCGCACAATAAAATATACTCTGGTGACATCATTACAAAGTGGTGAAAAAGTAACAGCATAACTCATAAAAATCATCTATTGCTTATTGTGACGGTGACAAAAACAACAGCGCTTTAGAAAGGTCTTCACACACCCTGCACCTCTCCGCGATTCGTCGCGTTACAAAAACAAACTTTAGTGTGTTTTATTGGGGCATTGTCATGATAAACCAACAATAAGCAGGGCATGATGCGAAGTGGAAGGTAAACTTAACATTTAAAAAAATAAATCAATCAATCAATAAAGTACTACAGTGGACCCCTGATATTTGCAGCCACTTGCGAATAGTTACAATCTGCAAATACTTGAGACCTCCTCTAAAAACGCTTATAATGGCTCATTTTAATAGTTTATGATATGTACCTTGTTATGCATTAATACGCTAGGTTAACACCATCTCAACACCACCGCAGTTTACAGTCCTCCTTATTTTCGCTCCTGGATTGGCAGCTTTGCAAACGCCAGCCAATACAGAGTCAAGTAGCTTTGTAGTTCAACATTCCAGCTTCCCAAGCCGCATTATCTTTCAAATATTTTAGATGTGTGCCATGAATAAATATGCAAATACGTGAATTTTTCGCGAATAACTTGGGAGTGACGTTCCACAGAAATGTCCGCGAATAGTTTAAGCCGCAAACACTGAACTGTGAACCAGCGGGGTACATAACATTTTAAATGAATAAAAAAAGAATGTGAAATGATGTAGTTATTTCTTGATGATGAAAGAAATAACAGGAATAAAATCCATATTTGTTTCCTTAATATCAGTAATAAATCTCAAAATCAAATTTTGAGATTTTGTCCATCTTTTATATCTGGATATTAATTTGAAATAATGGAGGACAAAACCTTTTTCATTTTGGGTATTAAATGAAAAAACAAAATGTAACTGTTGAATACCGATTCAAAAAGATGATTTTCATCCAATCTAAATTAATTTAGTCTATTTTGTAAAAGAAAGCCAAACAATTTAGTGAGATGTGCAAATCTTTTAAAGACAAGGTATTGACTCTACACATGCCCGCCACACTTTTCAGACTTTTAAGTTACGCATCACGACCATGCACTGCTTTTCGCATGTTGCTTGCATGAAATCCCCTTAAACACATGAAAGTTTGTAGGTTGTGACGTGACAAAGCGATGAAAGGTTCAAAGGGCGTGAATACTTTTGCAAAGCATGTCAAAATCTGCTAAACTCACAGCAGTCTCGCGTGTTTGTTAGTCTGTAACCATGGTGCCAGCCTGGCGGTTAATATGCTCCATGCGGTTTAGATGAGTCGTTTATTTTCATCAAAGCATGTTAGCATTGCTAGCACACCACATCGAAACCAAGGGGGCAGTGTTAGCCTTAAGCTAGGTTTAATTCAATTTAGTTTCTAGATTAAAAGCAGCAGTGTCCCTACGTATCCCTGACTACAACCTGCAAGTACAGACCACAAGCCCTACAGTTGGCTCTTCCATCATTTCAGTCTGAAAGCTATTAAAGTATTCCTTCATGCTTGACTTAAAGAGCAACTCATCCCCAAATCAACCTTTCTTTTTGCTGATAAAGTGTAGAAATGAGTGCCTAGTAGGGCTGTCTACGTGTCTGGTCATTATTTTTGGTATTTTAGTAAAAATATACATTTTCTACCAAAAAGCGTCAATGCGGCGCCCTCTTCAGGTTAAAACCCTAAAATGCACTTTAATTTCAATCGGGCATTGCTATTCGCTCTGCGGTGATGGCTGGCGCCAGCCATCCTGCCGCTGTGGGGTATAAAGCAGAGTCTCGGCCACGCCTCCCCAGCGAGTTGGAATAGGAGGATCTTTGTTGACATTGTTGAGCGCGGGCGGTTGGGTGGCAAGAAAACAAACAAAAATGGCAGGTGGTATAGAGGCGGCAAATGTTTTTAAGAGAGTTAGCGGGCAAAATCCCCAATATATACAAACTTTAACGTCTGAAGACAGGAAAAGGTTTAGAGAGAAGCTTAAAATCTGCATTGGTGACAAAATCGAGATTATTCAAAGCCCTATATGAGATCTGGAATGATCAAAAACGTTGGTCTGATTCGCCGGTGTCTAGGCCACAAATCTGCTGGGGGGACATTTTCTTCCTACCTAATAGAAAGCCCTGGACCATTTACTCATGACAAATTAAAGGCTTTCAAAAGTCTGGAGGCCTACGATTATTTTATTTCAAGAAAAGTTGGGCCAATCTCTTTTACGAAACAGAAAGCTGTGGTCCTCCTGAAAGCAGAGGTCAGACCTGGCCAAGCAGAGTCTCAGCGTGATTCACGTCTCCCGTTGGTGATCGCTAAAGAGAACGACGAAATCCTCACTGAGACTGCAGAGCTGGGCAAATCTTCATTGATCAGTGTCATTTATTTATTTTTGGAAATGTAGTCGCTGTTGTACAATTTTTGTAGTACCGTAACATGATCATTTTAATGGCGTCTGCTCTCTGGTGAAAAACAGGATATCACCGCTTATATCATTCTTCTTTTAAATTCAGTCTCGGAGAAACATGCAGTCATGTAGCAGCTTTAATGTTCAAAGTAGAAGCAGCTGTCAGGATAGGACTAACAACCGTGGCACGTACCAGTGAAGCTTGCAGGTATCAAAGCACTGCTGCACAATATATTTTTTTAATTCTGATAAGGTTAAAAAGACATGGACCCTCTATCAATATGATTTAGGTGAACCATCAGCTTTGCTAAATCATCCTCGAAAGATGCAAAACATTAGAATTACAGGTAAAACACGCTGCTTCCTGCCACACAGTACCATGATGCATTGCGAGAAAACGTAAACATTGACATCACAAAAGATCCTCCTATAGCAGGGAAGTGTTGACGCGGCCTAGACCCCCCCCCCCGCCGTCCCTCCGTCCCCCAGGCAACCCCTCCTTTTGCCGCATTTTTCAAACAGAAAATATGGGCGGAGCTAGACTCTGGTAGGGGGTTTAGTTGCTCTTTAAATGTTGATAACAGACATAAATTTGGGACAAAGGCAAAAATGATCGTCAACAAACCAAGGCACTTGGATTTGATATAAGAAAAGGAAAGCAGGGAGGTGTGGTCATGATTTGTGCCACTAGTGTTGCATCTCTCTTCATTTTTTATCAACCTGAAAATCTGGGGTTTTATTCTTTCCCAAACATTCCACTCAGTCCTCTATATATGCTCTATATATTCCAAATCCATACAAAATAGAACTGTACAACTGTATCCAGAAAATATCCCTCAGGTAATAAATAAAAGTACATGTACTCAGCATGTAGCTATACATATATATGGGCTTTCTGGTGATTACAATGGAGAAAAGAAGTTAAAGCGACGCTTTGCGCTTCGTTCTCTTCTTCATGTGTTTACATTCAGAATTGTGTCAGTGAGGTCCCACGGGTTGGGCGGGGGCGGGGGGGCAGTGGTGATTAAGCTATCTGAAACCACTAAAACGTTCCCAAAAAAAAGAAAGAAAAAAAAAAAGAAGGAATAACGAAGGAGCCGCTCTGTCCGTCTCCAACTGTGGCCGAGAGTTTCCCCCCAATCAGCGTTTTTTTAAGGCGCTAACCGAGCTAGCCTGCCAGTTCACGTCAGGGCTGCCTTTCAGCTTGTTAGTGAGAGCTGCTACCATCACTGGTGAGACAAGGAAGGGAGCTAGGAAGTTAGCCCTCCTTCTAGGGTATTATGTGGCTGGAGGGTGGAGAGGACTATAGCAGCACTGAGGGTGAAGTTGGTGCTCCCTGTGTCTGCTGCTGCTGCTGCTGCTGCGTTGCAGGGAGGGGTAACGTACGGAGGGCGGAGGGTCTGAGGGGCTGGAGGGCAGCCTGGGGGAGGACGATGAGCGCTGCGACGCCGACGGGCCCGCGCCGGAGCGGTCGCCGTGGCTGAGGTTCCTCTTGCGCTCCCGAACCAGTGCCCTCTGGTGGCGCTTCATCCGCTCCAGCTGCTCCTCGGCGGTCATGCGGCCTCGAGGCTGGCTGCTCGGGAGCTGCGCGCCCTCCGTGGGTGAAGACAGACGTTCGAAAGCACTCTTGGGTCTGTCCTGAGGAGACAACGAATGGAGAGGAGACACACCAGGGAGGAGAGGAGGGAGATAAGGGAAAGGTTCCTAAAAATGTTCCATTTCAAAATTCCATACTTTTCGCAACTCAGTCTTTTACATTGTTCAGGCAGATTTCTTACCTTTTTCATAATGACCTCCAGTTCCACAGATCTAAAAACACGGGAGGATTTGGTTCCAAACTGTAAATTTTAGTCAGATCTAAATGCGGATTCTTTAAATCACAGTTTGGGATCTGTCTGTTCTGTTGCTTTAACATTTCAACAAACAGTGTCACAATCATTTGACATCTTGACCAAACCCAGATTAGGAACTACAAGTTTAGACTAAAATCATCATCTGAGAGGGGTCTATATGCCAGAAAAGCAGTGGAATGGCCATTTTTTAAACATTTTCAATGATCGTACATTTGTCTGTCAGTGACACTAAAACGATAAATAAAATTCCGCAACAACCCAGGTTTGATGAGTTAAATTAAAGATAAGGTATACCGTTAACATGAAAATGATTTAAAGAAAGTCTTTTGTCAGGAATTTGGATTTTTTTTTATTTTAGATTGGGTAATTAGGAAGTCTGGGCGCTTTAGGGCAGTGTTTCCCAACCCTGGTCTTCGAGCCACACTGTGCTGCATGTTTTTGATGTTTCCCCTGCTTCAGCACACCTGATTCCAATTGATGGCTGATTAACAGGCTTTTGCTGAATTGTAATTTTGGGTTTGACGGTACACAAAAATCCCAATTCAGTACGTATTTAGGGTTTTAAAGTCACTGTTCGGTACATTTTCTGTACATTTGAATCTTTTTATTTTATTTTGATCAGCATTAAAGAAAGAACCTTTTTCCCTGAATCCCTTCCTTTCAATTCCTGAAAACTAATTAGATTGTGTTCTATAACTTATAAAAGTTGAAAGTATAAAAATGACTTGAGATTTGATTGGATATTTTTTATCAATAAAACAGTACAAGCAGACAGATGCTTACATTCAGCTTGACATCATTTCTGGTGAGTCATTCAGTTCAGTGCAGAGCGTGTTACGGACCTTATGGCTGTTGAAAGATGTGTTCACCGACAACGTTCTGATTCAGTCCATCTGTCTTCTTCTACTATAGCTGCATGAGGAACCATTAATGTTCCCAAATAGCAGTTTAGTTATAGCCCGGAGTCCCTTCTGATTTGTTTTTGGTGTCATTTTTCGCTGCGGATCGTTGCAATGCGCTCCGGGTTCTCCACATAAACACTCTGCATGCAGTCAGGCAGAAAACAGCTGGGTTTGTTCAGTACAAGTGCGTACCGAACCGACACAGCCGTACCGAAAATTCAAATACGAATAAATGTGCCGTTACACCCCTAACTGAAATCATCTGATTGAGGCGTTAAAACAGAGAAACATCTAAAACATCCAGGGCAGTGTGCCTTGAGGACCAGGGTTGAAAAACACATGGAACATTTTTTCTAAACTCATTGGCATTTTGAACTGAGTTGACTTAGAAAATATTAAATATAATATCTGCCTCACAAAGGTGGATGTTGTAGAGCAAACTGTTTGTATGGTGGTTGTTGCTATGGAAACCCCCGTGCGCTTTTGTTTGTAATCCAGAATGCGCTTTTACTTGTTTCCTTCACAAACCATCACAAGTAGAAATCAGATTAAATGACTAAAGTTTAAGGAAATCAGTAAAAGCCAGTAATGGCATCCTTTTAGCAAAAGAAAAGCTGTCATGGTTTAAACTCGTCTTTGCCATCCAACCCTACAAGTCTGTAACGTCTGGCTTCCTAATTGTCAGATCTGTTTAACTTTGGGTTTGTTCTGAAACTTTGGGTAGAATCCACTCCTAACCCTGACAAAAGCATGTTCGTATGATCTTGTTTCCACCTGTGCCCTCCTCACTGACCTTTGGTGCGAAGCTGCCGGGACCTCTCCGCAGGGTGACGTAGGACGAGATGGAGTTGGACTGGTCCAGCCGAGATGTGGTTCCTAATAAACGTAGTTGATATAGACAGAAGAAAAAAATCGAGAGTTTGGTTAAGCTTTTTTTCTGGTGTACAAAGAGTGAAAATAGAAAATATACTGCACACAGGCTTTTTGGGATGTTCCAACCATAAACATCAATATGTTTGATATTGATATTTATTGACAGCTGAACACAAAATGGTGCATAACAGTCAATGGAAGGAAACAAATATGTGGTTTATGATACATTTCCACACAAAATCCAAAGTGTAGTGGGCATTTGTACTCAGTCCAAATGCGAAAACACTGTGTGATGAAAAACTAACCCAGTATGTCCCCCCTAATACTATTCCTATGTTGAAACAGGGAGGATGCAGCATCATGCTGTGGGGATGGCTTTTCTTCAGCAGAGACAGGACACCTGGTCAGAGTCGAGGGGAAAGGGGATGGAACTAAATATGGGACAATGCTGGAAGAAAACCTGCTAAAGGCAGCAAAAGACGAGGTTCACCTTCCAGCTGGACGATGACCCAAAACATACAGCCGAGGCTACAATGTAATGGTTTTAGATCATTTACGTGTGAGGACACCCCTGTTCAAGTCCAGCCCTAAACACAATTGAGAAAAATTAAGGAGGACTTCAAAATTGTTCATTGTTTAGAAAAGAAGAATTAGAAAAAAATCCTCAATTTCTGGAGGTATAGTTCAGCTTTCCTGTCTCTGCTGACCAATACATGTCTTCTCCTTTTTCATGTTGTCCTACTACTAAAAATGAACACTGGTATCATATAAACTGGGTGATTCTCCACTTCAAAGTTTAACTTCTCGTCTGTGATGAAAACCGACAAATTTGACCCACAGATCGACTAACTTGGTGTCACGGGTAATGACATATTTTTGTATATAGCTAAGCAATAGGAAAGCTCCACATGTCTGTTATTTTGGAATATGCAAGATGTTTTTACACTGCACCCGTGTTCGATTTCCTGTCTGAACTGCTGAGCTTCATGTGTTCTGGAAGCATAGCGTGTAGAAAATAAACCCGGCTCAAGGCAAGATGTTGGTATCAGAAATGCGGTCAGATGCGAGAGCAATGTGGAAGTGGCGTCTGCTAGGGGCTGACTGCACAAAGGAGCAAGTTCCCATTGACTCCAATGTTAAAAATACCAACTTCACAGCAGGAATAAACATGTTTACAGCCTGGTTCAAAAAAACATTTTAGGTTCAATAGGTCAGGGTTACCTTCATGATAGCTCTGAGGGGGGTGGATTTCTTTATAACCCAGTCGTTTGTATGTAAATTAAGCTTGAAATTCTGAATAATAAGGGGCGTGTCCTTTTGATTGACAGGTCTCAGATGACCTGTCAGCAGCCTTGGCCTCACGTTAACAGTCTCGGCTGTTTAGTTTCTATGCATTTGACCAGTTGCGTCTACAATGCTTATTTGTGTTTGGATGTTAATCGTGCACTTATTGGACAAAGATGACTTGCTGTAACAGACCGTCCAAGAGGTCTCTGCTCCATTTTTGGGGGTAAGTAAAATAATATTACTGCTGTGCATTGAAGATAACGCTGCTTGGTCAGAAAATGGGTTGAAATGATCAAATTTCTTCTTTACTTTAAATATTGATTATGAAAACTTGTTATAATTCAAATTCACAGTTTTAGTGAAAGTTATGGACCAACAAGGCTTCATAATTTAATTGGACAAAATTATTGAATCTGCCTAGAAGGCAGACGGGAGTCGCTTAACCGCTGTTTTCTGGCTAAAAACGCCCCGCAACCTCCGTTAGCTCAATACACTGCAAGGGCAAACACAACTAGAAGCTTTGTAGGTTGTGTATACGTAATAAAATGCTATTGTTTTTTTCAAATACATAACTGATTGCCTGTTAAAGATGACTGATGTTTTATTGTAGAAAAATAACAAGTAGATTGAGTTGTACGTCATACCATAACTTTATTGATAAACTTGGGCTGAGTAAGACAAAAGCAGAATGGTAGATGCAAGTTGCTTTCAGACATTTCCCAAAGATCAAGGATCTTCTGGCTATGTACTGATTGGGTAAATTAGCCCTAAATTCTTGGACAACCTCTTGACAATAAAATATGAATAAAACGCCACCACACGTTTTTTTACACCACCACGCGTTGCGAATCACAGCGCATTAGCGTGTAAAAAACGGCGTATTCCGCAATTTACGGATTAAAACGAGTTAAATATACGGCGTATTTTTGATACCAACGGCTTGCCATACTGGCACGTAAATTCAGCGGCACGGCACTTCTGGAATATGCGTCCGATACGAGCCGCTGCTCGCTCGGTGGAAGCGAACTCATTGACCACAATGGCAGCTATTAGTTACATATTACGCTTTGCAGATGTTTCGCTCCACTTAGACGTCTGGTGGAAAGAGACAATCTGTACCGTTCTACATTTCACCTTTATTGCAATGATTTTTTTTCTTGTTGTTTCTACTCTAATGTTAAGCAAGTTACCCCCCCCCCCCCAGATACCTTTGCTTGAGTAACATTGGTCATGGCACCCTGTGGTCTGCTGGCTGCTTCCTGGCAGCTCCGGTTCACTCAGGTATGATCTCAAATCAGCCTGAAACAACAAGGCAGAGATGGTAACGCAGGATACTGAATCCCTACATAATAAAGATTTGCAATCCTACAGAGAAGAATTGTATTATTCCATGAGGAAACTACTAGTAGGAGGAATAACATGGATGACACTATACCTTACAGTCTCCGTTGGCAACGTACTGGCCGCACTCCCTGTCCCTCTTCCTCTCGTCTGACTGCCGTTTGAGGCCTCGCACCGATGTGTGCCGGATGACTGACGCCTCTTTGGGGAGAGGGGGCACCACAGGGGGTGTCTCCTCATAGTCATAGAGCCGAGGCAGTGGTGGCCTGGGTGGGGCATCGTCCTCCGCCTGCACAGGTCAGATCAGGACAGTTACAGGGTTGTGGAGAAGGTTTGTGAGTTTTTCTATTTGTAGGGGGCAGTAAAAAGACACTCACCCACTTTGGCACGGTGCTGGAAGGCAAGGTGTGGGAGAGGGTGGTGGAGATGGAGCTGCGAGGAGGAGGCTGGACCTCTGCACTGTTGGAAGGCACGGCCTGGTCAGACACCGAAGGCACTAATCTCCTGTCTGCTGACAACACATAAAAACTACATGCTTAGATAAATGCAGAATTAAAAAAAAATAGCATTTTCAATCTTTTTCAATAATATACATTTTTTGGGTCATTAGAAACTAATGAGGTTTTTTTATGACTAATTTAAGAAACTGAGATGACAATTCTAAAAGAAAAAATATTTCAAAGGGTAAATTGGAGCTATAAGCATTAATCACATCCAAAGCATTGGTGGCTCAAAATGCCCTTAGGATCTCTTAAAGGTTAAATACCCACAGTATCTTTAAGCATATGCTAGATCGAACCCATGTTCACATAGAAATACCAGACCTATAAAAAGAGAAAATTATAAATCACAAACATAAATGTGCTACCAAAGTATCCCTTCACATATCTCCATGACACCATAACATGCATCTCACTGCAAATTCCACAATACTTCTTTAAATACAAGAATAAGCATGTCTCTAATATTTTGCAGTGGAATATCAAGTTGTGTAAAGCTGTCATAAATACTAAATTAAAAAGAGGCAAAACTCAATCTGTCATAGAGAAACGGAACCACGCTGTCACCTTCAACTGTGCACACAATATAAGTTAGAAAGGTTACTAGGAAAACATGCAGATTAATTAAATAGAATGAACTTATAAAACACTTTTCTAGTCATACCAACCACTGAAAGCAGGTAACACTAGAGCCACAATTACAAGCTTGAGGTTAAGTGCCTTGCACGGGGGCACATCGACACATGGTATGAGGAAGCTGGAATCAAATGAACAACTTTCATATTGCAAGACAACTACTCTTACTGAGCCACAGGCAACTCTAGACTAGACGCAAAATAAGAAATCTAGAGGAAAGGTCTTATACCACCTTGAGGGGCTAAAGGGTTGAATGTGTAAAGCCCAAAAAGCTCATGTTCCAGTAATGCTTTGGTTCACAAACTATTTCTGCTAGCCCCGCCCCTTTGGTTTATAAGAAAATGTTTACACCCCCCCCCACCCACCCTTCCTGTGTAAATATTACTTCCCTTTTTTGTACTGTGTAACAATATCCAACATTGCTTTCAATACATGTTTTACGTGCGTCTTTTTGCACATATGGCTTAAAAACATAAAGCACTCCGAGAGGAAAGATATAACAAATGCAAAGGGTGGTTTTGCAAAACTGAGGTCTTCAATGAACACAACTTTTCAGCAACTGGTCTGAGCGTGCTGTGATGTCACTTTATCTTCCAGGTGAAGCTGTGCGTTTGTGCCCTTCATCATTTCGTTTGGTTCATTGAAAAGTGGTTTCAGAAACAGGCCACTGTATGCAGGTTTCATCAAAAACTTGGTACAATACAATTTGTGGGCACGATTACTGTCCCCTTCCTTCAAGAAAGAGGCGGATCTCATCTCGCAGTTTAAAGACGGTGGACGGCGCCTTCCCACATGCCAGCAATCGGGACTCGCTGGGAAACAGATCGGCTGTGTGGTCGGACTCTGAGCACGTTTCCTCCCACACTGCCGCGAAAATCCGGGCTTTGACATGTCGTGGTTTGATGTAGTTGACTGTGCTGAAGACATCGATTATTACATCATTCAGCTCGGGACTCGGCTGTTTGTTTGTGGTGCACGACAACGCGTCCACTTGATGCAGCCCTTTGCGCAGATCCCTACGTGTCCTTTGACATACATAAATGCGCCTGCCGATGGTATTGTTGGACAGAGGAATAACCTGTACATTGCAGGCTGCTGTTGTCAGTCTTCGTAGGTACCATCTCCATACCATGGGGAACTATTACATTCTCCATAATAGAATGAAATTTATTTATATAGCACATTTTCAACAGTGACACCGCCCAAAGTGCTTCACAAAAATGACAATGTAACGTGAAATCAACAATGAAGGTAATGTACAGGGCGTTGCAATAGTCCAACCTACAGGTAACGAACAGATGGATGACCTGCTCGAAAGTACTGGCTGGAAGGTATGGTTTCACCTTCGCCAAAACCCTTAGATGGAAAAAGCCTGATTGGACAACAGCACTAACTTGCCTGGTTAACTTTAAGGAGCCATCAATTAAAAACCCAAGACTTTTTACAGTTGCTTTATTGTAAGTAGACAATGTGCCTAGAAGGGAGCTGAGGATAGCATTAGATGTAGGATTCCCGAAAAGGACAATTTCTGTGTTATCTTCATTAAGTTTGAGAAAGTTTAGAGCCAACCAGGATTTAACATCCTCTAGGCATTTTAATAAAGATTTGACCGAATCTATTCCTGCTTTCAAAGGCAAGTAGATAGTACATAGTGTGCAGCTTTCCACTCTGTGCCGCTTAGTACGGAACTTAATATGAGCTCAGTTGAACATTTCCAGGTGACTGGTGTCACAAAACCAAACAACATATGCTTCATCATATTTTCAGCTGTTTGGCTTGGAAGTTGGTTTAGAAGCATGTTTGGCAACATTTATATAGGAGTCTCGTCAAAAATCTTTCCATTATGTTAGCTTTTTTTTTTTCTTTGTTCATTTCGCACCTCCCCTGCAATTACTCTATATAGAACATGCAAACTCTATTCAGAAAGACCCCAGGCTAAGATTCAAACCTAGGACTTTCTTGTTTGTAAGGCAACATTATCAACTGCTCCACCGTGCAGCCCCAACATAAAAAACTATTGACATGAAAAACATAAATAGCTTCTTTAGCTCTTTCTGTCAGTGCCGCTGTCTCCAAACTACATATAGTAGCAAGTCTCACCACCATCTTGTTTCCACTACGGCTTCCTGAAAGTTTTTCTCTGGAACTTCCCAGAACATTTTCTTCATTTCTAGGCGGTTTTTTGTTGTGTGCTTCGACCGGGTGTCTGAAACCCTGGGCCGTTTATGAAGATCGAGTCCCATAACACAGAGCGGCTGCTCCTTGTAGAAAAGTGCCTCTATGGTCTGAGGGAACAGACCACTGCAACAGTCCAGAATGCATTTAGATACAGTGAAATCAGACTAATATAACGTTTAACATATTTTATGACAGCTATAGGTTAAAAGCCAGGGACTATGGGATTTTAAATTAACTGCACCCAGCTGCACTCTCAAAGGAAAGGAGTAGGGCTGCACAGTATTAGAAAAACATGCGATGATGATAACATTGGCAAATATTGTGATGAACATATAGTCGGGATATATACAGGAGAAACTCTAAAAATTTGAATATCGTGCAAAAGTTATTTTATTTCAGTAACTCACCTTAAAAGGTGAAAGTAATATATGATAGACTCATTACATGCAAAGCGAGATATTTCAAGCCATTATTCCTTATCATTTTGATAATTATGGCTTACAGTTTATGAAAACCCCAAATTCAAAGTCTCCAAAAATTTGAAAATTACATGAAATAGATAAAACAAGGATTTAAAATAGAGAAATGTCAGACCTCTAAAAAGTATCATCATGCATATGTACTCAGTACTCGGTTTGGGCCCCTTTTGCATTAGTTACTCCCTCAATGTGGCGTGGCATGGATGCTATCAGCCTGTGGCACTGCTGAGGTGTTATGGAAGACCAGGATGCTTCAATAGCGGTCAGTTTGCTGGCCAATCAGTCACAGTAATCCCATGGTCATTGAACCAGGTTTTGGTACTTTTAGCAGTGTGGACAGGTGCCAAGTCCTGCTGGAAAATGAAGTCAGCCTCTCCATAAAGCTAATCTGGAAGGAAGCATGAAGAACTCCAAAATGTCCTGGTAGATGCCTGGGTTGACTGAACTTAATAAAGCTCAATGGACCAACAGCAGCAGATGACATGGCTCCCCAAATCAACACAGACTGTGGAAACTTCACACTGGACTTCAAACATCTTGGATTATGTGTCTCTCCATTCTTCTTCAGACTCTGGGACCTTGGTATCCAAACGAGATGCAAAATTTGCAGTTCTTTTTTCTTTAGCCCAGGTAAGACGGTTCTGATGTTGCTTGTTGTTCAGGAGCAGCTTGATCAGAGGAATACGACATTTGAAGCCCATGTCCAGGAGCCGTCTGTGTGTGGTGGCTCTTGATGCACTAACTCCAGCCTCAGTCCACTCCTTGTGTAGGTCCCCAACACTTTTGAACAACCTTTTCCTGACAATCCTCTCCAGGCTGCGATCATCTCTGATGATTGTGGACCTTTTTCTTCTACACTTTTCCTTTTCACATAACTTTCTATTAATGTGCTTTGATACAGCACTTTGGGAACATCCAACGTCTTCTGCAATGACCTTTTGAGGCTTTCCATCCTCATGGAGGGTGTCAGTAATAGTTTTCTGCACAACTGTCAGGTCAGCAGTCTTCCCCATGATTGTGATTCCTACTGAACCAGACTGAGAGACCATTTAATGGCTCAAAAACCCTTTGTAGGTGTTTAGGATTAATTAGCTGATTACAGTGTGACACTTTGAGCCTAAAATATTAAACCTTTACACAATATTCTAATTTTCTGAGATTTTAAATTTGGGGTTTTCATAAACTGTAACCCATAATCATGAAAATTATAACAAATAAAGGCTTGGAATATCTCGCTTTGCATGTGATGAGTCTATATCATATATTAGTTTCAGCTTTTAAGTTGAATCACTGAGATAAATGAACTTTTGCATGATATTCTAAGTTTTCGAGATTTCACCTGTATATCCTTATTTTCTTCTTTTCTCTCTTTCTCATCTGTGCTTCCATCACTGTGTGACCTTTAGCATTTTGGGCAACGTCTGACGTGAGAATCTGCTGCCATGACACTCTATCCAACTGGCTAGATGTTATACTTGGAATATATTAGCTAAACATTCCTCAGCTCTGAAACTGAATTAAAATCACTTCTAACCCAGAAGAAGATAGTAATAACCAACAGAGTTTTAAGAATTAAAGCTTGTGAGATATGTCTTACAGGAGGAGCAATGACACACGGACGCACGCACGCACACACCCACACCCACCCACACACACACACACACAGCTGCTGCTAAGTCAGTGTTTCTTAAACTTTTTTTTATCATTCCCCACTTTGGACAAAGGAGCATACACAAGCCCCCCATGCTTTTATCACCCCAACAGAATGGTGACCATGCCTGATTTTTAAAGTGTTCTATTTATTTAAATAGCCGAGTTAGTCTACAGGTTTTAAGGGTATAAATTAGTTGGAAAAAGGGGGTTGCGCACTGGAATAAAACCGGCTCAGAAATATATGCTGTCAGTAGTTGCTACATGTAGAACTTCAGCTCACAGTTGGAGAAAATAAAAGTTGTAGTTTTATCAAATTTACAAAGCTTTCAAAGATACAAAATAAATAAACAAAATAAATAAAGAGAAAGATACTCATCCCTGTATTTCCTCCGTGGTTGACCGTGTGACTTCTCTGACTCTGAAACGTTCTCTGATCTTTTTAGATATTTGTACATTTTGTAGATGGAATCTCTGATAATGCGGCTACTTCAGCTCGTTTTGTTCTGCTGCGATATATTCCAACGTCAAACTCCCAGCCCGATGTTCCAGGTCCCGGTTCTGTTTACAATGATGATCACAATTGCTAATTTATTTGAGTGTGTTTAATTTTGTGAGAGGGGGGAGCTGGTTGATTTAATTTACAGTGCAGTGAAACATTCACAACAACAGAATCTAGGGGAAAAAACTATTTAAATCCCATTGATGTCACGCCCCACCTGCAATACCTCTGCGCCCCACTAGTGGGGGTCGCCCCATAGTTTGAGAAACACTGTGCTAAGCTAAGGCCTCCTTTAAAGGAACAGACACCAATTTAATTTTCTGACTCTCTCAGGATATGAGCTCTCATGCTCTTGTTTCACCTTCCAGCGTGTTCGTTCATTTCTGTAAAAAGGAGCAATAAGAAGGAACAGACAACAGTTATGAATTTTGCCAGCAAAAACGTCTGCAGATGGGCTCAGCGATCAACTGAGAAATCTTTCTGCATCTCCGCATAGCTTTTATTGAACCAAAGCATGAACCCCCGCCCCACACATTTTTTTCCACAAAATAATGGTCCATGGTACTTCACAAAAGGCAACGCGTGATGTACTACACTCCTGATTGATCACTGTTGCTGAGTGTTTTCACATGCCCTGCAGAATCAGACCCCCGTAAAACAACTTTGTGCACTCTGTATGAACCCTAAACAAGTCATATATTAAGCAGGAACATAATTTTTAAAGGTCACATGCAAGTCATCTACCAGCCGGAACATAACTTTAAAGACCACATGCCTCCTCACGCAGATATCTTTTCCGTGTCCCCCTGTTAGACAAAAGACTTAATTTTACTCACAAAATAAGTGTGCGCTCAACATTTACAGAATTTTTATCTCTTCAGTGTGTCTAGTCCACTGAAATAAATTATTACAACTTCACCAATTAAAATCTTTTTTAAATCCTTCTCTGATGAGAGCGTTATTCTCTCTCTCTCCACTGAGAGCGGGAGTCAGCACCTCTTCTAGTTAAATATTTCTTCTAAAGTTGGCGTATTCTATCAGTGTATATGAATACAAACTCTGTAAAACACTGATATCCAGCATGAGTGGCGGAACCAATATTGTGCAACCAACAGGATCGTTGACACCTGTCATACACAGAAACAATTCTGTCATGCTACGCAGACGGTGCACTCCGCCACGCATTTGTCGCGACCGGAGCGGTATGAAGAAATTTATTTTGGCGGTTCATTTGTAAAGCTACATCTGAGCTGATGGCAGCTCGGGGAGGACGCTCTGGACAGCACACGTGAAAAGTGGAAGTGTCCGAGGAAAGGAGGACATTGCTCACATACCGTTATGCACAGCAACAAAGACGCTCCATAGTCAGAAACGTGGCATTAGAGACACCATTGACCATAGTCAAATGCATGCCAGAGGCCAGAACGGGCGACATCAAATCCCACCTGAAACTGCTGGCTAAAGATAAGCGTAAATACAGTAAGATTGTTATTCACGCTGGCGGTAATGACACCCGGTTACGCCAGTCGGAGGTCACTAAAATTAGTGTGGCTTCGGTGTGTAAGTTTGCCAAAACAATGTCAATCTTTTCTGGTCCCCTGCCTGATCGGACCAGTGACGACATGTTAAGCCGCATGCTGTCATTCCATCAATGGTTGTCTAGGTGGTGTCCTGCAAACGATGTGGGCTACATTGATAACTGGAGAACATTTTGGGGAAAACCTGCTCTGATCCGGAGAGACGGCATCCATTCCACTTTAGATGGACCAGCTCTTCTTTCTAGGAATATGGCAGAATTTATTAGTCCTCCAAAACACTGACAACCCAGGGTCCAGATCAGGAGGCAGAGTCGTAGTTTAACCCACCTCTCTGCTGCTTCTGTACTGTTACCCACCCATTACCCTATAGAAACAGTGTCTTGCCCACGGCCAAAATTAAATGGATTAAAAGATAACCCAACAAAAGCAAATTATGGAAATCTCATAAAGATAAATACGACTTTGACTGAACAGAAAAATAAATCTATTAAATGTGGTTTATTAAACATAAGATCTCTCTCCTCAAAGACTTTGTTAGTAAATGACTTGATTTGTGATAATCACATTGATTTCCTTTGTCTCACAGAAACCTGGTTGCAGCAGGAGGATTATGTCAGTATAAATGAGTCAACTCCTTCTAGTTATTTAAATTTTCACATTCCTAGAAATACTGGGCGAGGAGGAGGAGTTGCAACCATTTTTTGTTTGATTTACTAATTAGTCCAAGACCAATTTATAGCTACAGTTCTTTTGAACATCTAACCCTTACTTTTCCTCATCCAAGTTGCAAAATATTAAGACCATTTTTGTTTGTGGTTTTGTATCGTCCACCAGGCCCTTACTCTCAATTCTTGGATCAGATCTCACATTTTTTATCTGATTTAGTATTAAATACTGATAGGGTCATTATAGTGGGGGACTTCAATATTCATGTGGATAAGATAGACCTTTATTGTCCCACAATGGGGAAATTCTCTGTGTTGCAGCAGCACAGTGGATATTTAATGTGTGTTGTCTACAAGGAGCAGTGCTGGTGTTAAACAGTCTGACTGCAGCAGGAAGGAAGGACCTGCGATATCTCTCCTTCACACATTTAGGGTGAAAGAGTCTATCACTGAAGGAGCTGCTCAGTGCAGTGATGGTGTCCTGCAGGGGGTGGGAGTCATTGTCCATCAGTGATGATAGCTTTGCTACCATCCTCCTCTCTCCCACCTCCTGCACTGTGTCAAGAGGGCAACCCAGGACAGAGCTGGCGTTCCTGATGAGCTTGTCCAGTCTCCTCCTGTCAGGAGTAGACATGCTGCTGCTTCAGCACACCATCCCAGAGAAGATGGCGGATGCCACCACCGTGTCATAGAAGGTCTTCAGGAGTACCCCTGCACACCAAAGGACCTGAGCTTCCTGAGAAGATGGAGTTTGCTTTGACCCTTTTTATAAAGCGCCATGGTGTTCTGGGCCCAGTCCAGCTTACTGGACTGGGCCAGTAAGCTATCTATGTCCTTCCTTGGTCAAAGATAGGATACTGAAAGTGATAGCCTAAATGCAACCTTTAATGCTGTTTTAGACTCAATTGTCTTTACTCAAAAAGTACAGGGATCGACCCACTCGGGTAAACACACTTTGGACCTTGTACGGACATACGGTATTGAGTGTGAGGAAATAAAAGTCCACCCACATAACCCGGTCCTGTCTGACCATTTCTTGATGACTTTTGAATTTACTTTAACTGACCATCTTAAACCTGAAAGAAAATTTCATAATAGTAGAGCGTTATCAGACAATGCTGTAACAATTTTTAAAGAATCTGTTCCATTCTTACTTTCCTGTGTCTCAGGGTAACACAGTGGATGGCAGCAATTCTTTCTCTAACCCTTCAGAAATTGATGGTCTGGTTCACAGCATTACTTCCTCATTGCGTTTGGCATTATATAGTGTAGCCCCCTTAAAAAAGAAAGTGGCTAGCCATAGGAGGCTGACTCCTTGGTTTAATGCAGAGTTGCGTACTTTAAAGCAGAATACTAGGAAGTTGGGGAGAAAATGGCGCTCTACACGCCTAGAGGATTCCTATTTAACCTGGAATAACAGTCTACTGCTGTATAAAAAGACCCTTCGACAAGCTAGAACAGCATATTTTTCATCATTAATAGAGGCGAATAAAAACAATCCTAGGTTTCTTTTTAGTTCAGTTGCCAAACGTACACAGAGTCATAGCTCTGTTGAGCCAACTATTCCCCCAGCTCTTAGCAGTGATGATTTTATGGGATTCTTCATAAATAAAATTAATTCTATAAAAAATAAAATCATTGGCATCCTCCCAAACATGATTACTTCTTCCTCAGTAAATGAGGCAGCATCGGAAAGAACTGTAGAACCTAATTTGTGCTTAGGCTGTTTTGATTCAGTCGAGCTTTCGGAATTATCAAAAATATTAGCCTCATCTAAACCTTCAACTTGTATGTTGGACCCAATCCCAACCAAATTATTTAAAGAAGTGTTCCATTTGGTTCCTGGCCCCATTTTGGATATGATGAATCTATCCTTAGTAAACGGATACGTACCACAGGAATTTAAAATAGCTGTAATTAAACCTTTACTCAAGAAACCTTCCCTTGATCAAGATGACTTGGTGAATTACAGACCTATATCTAACCTTCCTTTCTTACCAAAATCCTTGAGAAAATTGTTGCTAATCAAGTCTGTGAGTATCTAAACAGTAACGAGCTGTTTGAGGAGTTTCAGTCAGGTTTTAGAGCTCTTCATAGCACTGAAACAGCACTGGTGAAGGTTACTAATGATATTCTCAGGGCCTCAGATAATGGACTTGTGTCTGTTCTGGTTTTGTTAGATCTCAGTGCTGCTTTTGACACAGTCGATCATAATATTCTCTTAGAAAGGCTTGAACATGTTGCAGGGATCAAAGGAACAGCACTAGGCTGGTTTAAATCATATTTGTCTGATAGATTCCAGTTTGTTCATCTAAATGATAAATCTTCTTCACTCTCAAGGGTTACTTGTGGAGTTCCACAAGGTTCTGTGCTTGGACCAATTATTTTCACCATATATATGCTCCCAATTGGTAGAATCATTAGACAGCATGGGATAATTTTCCACAGCTATGCCGATGATACACAACTATATTTATCCATAAATCCTGATGAACCCAGTCAGTTAGGTACATTACAGGCATGTCTGGAAGACATAAAAACATGGATGACCCTAAACTTTTTGCTTTTAAATTCTGACAAGACAGAAGTTGCTGTCTTTGGACCAGAAGTTCTAAAAGAAGAAACGGATTAGTCAATCACTTCATCTGGATGGCATTAAATTGGCCCCAAGTAAAAACATAAAGAACCTCGGCGTTATTTTTGAACAAGACTTGACATTTAAATCCCATATTAAACAGGTTTCTAGGATTTCCTTCTTTCACCTCCGGAATATTGCTAAAATTAGAAACATCCTGTTTAGGAGTGATGCTGAGAAACTAGTCCATGCATTTGTTACCTCAAGGCTGGACTACTGTAATTCTTTACTATCAGGTAGTCCACAAAATGCCATTAAAAGCCTTCAGTTGATCCAAAATCAAGAGTTCTGATGAATATTAAAAAGAGAGATCACATTTCTCCTGTTTTAGCTTCCCTTCATTGGCTCCCTGTTAAATCCAGAATAGAATTTAAGATCCTCCTTCTTACATACAAAGCCCTTAATAATCAAGCTCCATCATACATCAGAGATCTAATTGTTTCATATGTTCCCAACAGAGCACTTCGCTCTCAGACTGCAGGTTTACTTGTAGTTCCTAGGATTTCTAAAAGTAGAATGGGAGGCAGATCTTTTAGTTATCAGGCTCCTCTCCTGTGGAACCAGCTCCCAGCTTTAGTCCGTGAGGCAGACACTCTGTTTACTTTTAAGGCCAGGCTTAAAACGTTCCTTTTTGATAAAGCTTATAGTTAGAGTGGCTTAGGTCATCCTGAGCTAGCTCTGTAGTTATGCTGCTATAGGCTTAGACTGCTGGAGGACAGACTTACCAATTTTCTTCACTCTGCTACTTCCTTTTCTACTACTACTCTCCAGTTGTATTACAGTACATTCTGTTATTTCGACTGTTAACTTTGTGTTCTCTCAGTGTTTTTCTCTCCATAGAAGATATACCTGGTCTGGTATCCTGCTTGGCTGCAATGCCCTGTTGGACGGGGGGCATCGACTGGGATGATGCTCCCAGTAACTGAACATCCACTGTGTCCTGTAATCAGCTTTTTACTTTCTGTAACATAGAAAGTTCTCTTATATCAGATCTTCTGTTCCTTCTGTGTCTCTGCTCTGTCTTCTCAAACCCCCAGACGGTCGTGGCAGATGGCCTCTCCTACTGAGCCTGGTTCTGTTGGAGGTTTCTTCCTGTTAAAGGGGAGTTTTTCCTCTCCACCGTTGCTACATACTTGCTCAGTATGAGGGATCGCTGAAGGATTGCTGTGGTTGGAAAGTCTGCCCAACCTCACGCCAATGACTGACGCAATATGCTGGGATTCCTTAAATAGGAAACTTTTTAACTGATTGGAATGTTTGTATAATTGTATTGAAATGTATTCTTGTTAAGTGCCTTGAGATGAAATCTGTTGTGAATTGGCGCTATATAAATAAACTGAATTGAATTGAATTAAAGATAAACGCATGGATGAGTATTTCGAGGTCCTGTTGCAACATCAGTCCTTTGATCCTTAAAATGTTCTTCAGGTGATAGAACGCTGACCTTGTTATTGCCTTTATGTGACCCT
This sequence comes from Valencia hispanica, assembly GCA_963556495.2. NCBI lineage: Eukaryota > Metazoa > Chordata > Actinopteri > Cyprinodontiformes > Valenciidae > Valencia > Valencia hispanica. The sequence goes on along the minus strand of OY747706.1, from coordinate 44,923,040 downwards.
GGAGGTTCAGGTCTGAGTCCATTACTACACCTAGGTTTCGGGCCTGATCTGTAGTTCCTAGCTGTATTAACTGAAGCGGTGTGCTGACTATTGATAGTTCCTCTTTAGGTCCAAAAGTAATTACTTCTGTTTGTTTCTGTTCAGCTGGAGAAAGTTATGGCACATCCATCCATTGTTTTGCTCGATGCATTTACTTAGGGTTTGGATGGTTTCAAAGTCACCTGGTGACATCGTAATGTAGAGCTGAGTATCATCTTATTGGTTGTTATAATCTGGGCTAGTGGGAGCATGTAGATATTAAATAAGAGGGGCCCCAGGATGGAGCCATGGGGCCCCCCACATGTAAATTCTGCACGTTCCTATTGAAACAAAGAAGTCCCTGTTCTTTAGGTAAGACTCGAACCAGCCAAGTACTGTACCAGAGAGTCCGACCCAGCTCTCCAGTCATTCCAATAGTATATCATGATCAACAGTGTCAAATGCTGCACTGAGGTCCAACAGAACCAGCACTGTGGTTCTACCACAGCCTGTATTTATGCAGATGTCACTGAATATTTTGACGAGGGCAGTCTCAGTGCTGTGGTGAGCAAGGAAACCAGACTGAAAAACATCAAAGCAGTTGGTCATTGTTAGGAAGCTATTTAACTGCTGAAACACAGTTTTTTCTATAATTTTACTGATGAATGGAAGATTAGCAATTGGCCTGTAGTTCTCGCCGTTTCAGCAGTCGCGATATGCTGACGTTTTAGCTAATTCCTTCAAGGGCCAATTTTGTAAGAAGACAACGGCTGAGAGGACTGAGCCAGCGTCTTTTCCCTGTCACCTTCCCTCCTCTCCGAAGCACATCTCAATTTTTCTTCCATTGCTTCCCAACTATCATTACAGATCACAATGTCATCTGCAAATAGACGCATCTCACCTGGATTCTGAATAGAGTCGACAGTTATCTTGTAGTTGGCTTTGCTGGCACTCAGCCCACCCATGACGTCCTCGATCCTCCACAGCTCACGCTTCAGCTCTGCCTTTTCCTGCTGTATGAAAACACATGACAACATACATAATCGTTTCACTTATTTGGCCTTTTGCGTGGTTTTTCTTTGTATATTATTGGTTAAACTTAAATAGTCAAGATGCATTGATAGTCCAACTGATTCCTTTCAGGTTAAAGTGTGACCCTTATTTCTTTGCATTTTTGCAATCAAGAAGTGAATTTCTTGCAATATTTCTGTAGTGTTCTTTAGATTATCCTCACTTCACTTTTATGTTTGCTGTAATTAAATGTGTGCAAGCTCCGTTTTTGCCGTTTAATTAAAGCTACGGTGCATAATAGTTTGCACTTTAGTTTGTTAACGTTGTGGTAAAGCAGTGTTAAGAGCTGGTGGCTTGCTGAGGGTTTTATTGTTAAATTACAGTTTTATAAAGTCAGAAGAAAGGCCCACCTGAGACGTGTCGCTGTGGATCATGCGTGCCTGCAGCGCCAGCCTTAGCTGCTCCACTGATTGTTCGAGCATGTTGTACTCCTCCCACGCATGGGCCATTTCCTGCACAGCCCAAACAAACGCACACGCATGCACAAAGGCTGATGACACAGGCTGTTCTAAGGCACACGTTTTACAGCACTCGTATGATATTCTGTTGGCGTGTGAAGCAAGATTTATGTGGACATACAGAAAACATCATCTTTTTACCTAATATCCAAATCTATAAATGAAACATTACTATTTCAGCCAAGTGTAGCTTTATCGATTAGCGGCGACAGAGCTGTGCCCATGCAGACATGTATACCGTTGAGACGCGAGAAATCTGGGCCCTGATGGTCACCAGATCTTCCTGCAGCAGCCTCTGCTGGTAGGCGATCTTGTGGGCGTGGGCCGGCTGCTCCTGGTACTGCTCCATCTGCTGGTGAGACACGTCAAGTACGTCCTCCAGCTTGTCCTGGAGTGGGTGAGGGGTTGTGAGGAATAAGGGTAACAAAACAAAAAAAAGGGGACAGAATTCATTTGGAGGATGGTTTGACAGCAGCGGTTCTCAATCCAACCACGATCCTTCCAGACATTTAGGTATTTGTGCAAGCGGTGCTCATTTATTTCCTTTCGATGCTGTGATCGGGATTTCTTTGAATGTTACGCAACAAATCAGGATTTCCATGGTAGCAAGACAACCACAGAAATATGGCAAGCAGAGAAGTTTGTTGTTTCACAAGACAGAAAAGTATTTTCTAGCATGATAAAGTTTTGCCTTCAAGCATAGAGAATCTGTATGGGGGAAAAAAGGTAAGGCTAATTTATTTGTACACCACACTTTCAGCAACAAGGCTATTCAAGGTGCTTTACATGATTTGGAGATGCATTGATACGCAAATGCATTGATTTTCTCAATGCATTTGTGTATCGTTTGAATGGGTTCAAAGTCATCCGGTGACATTGTAATGTAAAGCTGTGTATCATCTGCATACTTATGTTAACTAATTTTATTGCTTGTTATAATCCGAAATAGTGGAAGCATAAAAATATTAAATAGGAGAGACCCCAGGATCGAGCCCTGGGGCAACCCACATGTGAGTTTTGTCTATTCCGATTAAATTTATATATTCACAGGTGCTCAGTGCCCCAATTGTTTGTAGCCAGTGAATCACTCTAAAGTTGCTAAAAAACAGACACCCCAATGAATGATAATAATATCTTATTTAATGAGAGTGATATGATCTTTAATAAATACTGATGTGCCCCAGACATTTACCCACAATTTCCACTTCACTACACTTTGCACATTATATTAACGGCACTGAAAAGAAAATGTTTCAGCCCAGCCCAGAATAGCTTCCTGCTTATGTCTTTACTTGGAAATTAAACATATCCCAAAGGCAAAATTATTAAGTTCATATTGTTTGATGCAGCACAAAAAGAGAGAAAATGGCAAGAAATATATAGGAAATATGAACAAAAAAAAAACTTTTTTTTTTACTTATTCAATTATTGTCCAGTCTTCTAGAGTCAAGGTGGCCTGGAGAGTATTCTTCCATTGACAGCAGGTTGGATGGATAAGACTAAGAAGCTGAAGTTCAAAATGCCTCCAGAGGGCAGCATTTCTCCACAAACCACAGTCACCACAACATCTCATCAGAACTTATGCGATCTCCCATGTGACTATTTTATGCCATTTATTAATAAAAAGCAAATACATATCTGGTGGTTCTAGGGCATTACTGTTGCTTTCTTTCCTTTTATAGAGAAAAATGGTTATCTAAAGTAAAAAACACTCAATCTATAAAAAAAACCCCGGCTACTTTCTCCTCTGCTGAAATCCCCAACAGTAACCCGGTCTTGAATGTAGCTCCATCATGTCAGACACTTTTTGTTTGACAGCGTATTCATCAGGACGAAACGAGGAGAGATGACGGGTCTAACGGAGACTGGGTTACCTTGTCGTTCTTCAAGGAGCCGATCCTCGCCTCCAGATCCTTGAGGATCTTGTCCTGTTCACATAAGCGACTCAACTTCACCTGTAGGGGGAGACGCAGAGCTGAGTAGGCAAGGAGAAAAAGTGACCAGCGCTTACCCAGATGAAAGACCTCTCAAAGGCTAATCAGAGCGTCTGTACATTGACCTCCAATCATCAAGTGGCCCTTTTGCTTAATTAAAACTGTGTGTCTGCAGCTGCACTGACTGCATACAGAACAGAGGGTCAAGGCGTGAACAGTGATCTGCGAGAGCCCTTTTTAACATGTGAAATGGATAAATTAGTGGATGTTACTGCGCTGTAACTCCCACAGTCTAGCATACAAGTGTAAAAATGATTTTGACTTTATGAGAATCAGCTTAACAAACCGGGTGCACACATTCTTTTGATAGACGCATCAAGGATCATCGGGAACTTTAAAACTGGGTCTTCAATTAAAAACCCAGTGGTAAAGATCAAGGTGGAAACACGATTACCCTGTAGTAAAACAACAACACTGTCTTTATTTAGGAATGAAATCGGAACGGCTTGATCTGAGTTCACATCTTCAATCTAATACATTATTTATTGGATATGGTCTCCATAGTGATGCTATTCCTGAATCTGGTTGTGTAATCGATTCCTTTCACAGAAATGTTCATAAATGGTGTAAGCAGCTGAGACTCTGACAAAAAAAAAGCTTCAGGGAATTGTGCGGATTATCCGAGTCGAAGATTAATAGAATCCACTTAACTTCGCTCTCTGGATGCTGCTCTGTTCCCTCTAAAAGCTGAGAAAAAAAACAGCTTACAACATTCTGCCACACTGCCCCACCCAGCTTTTCCTTACTTTTCTCACTTTGATTTTATAGGATCAAGGCTGTCAAAGATGCCCCACAACTTGAATGTATTTCATTCAGATTTGTTTTATGATAGACCAACACAACGCGCATAATAGTGAAGTAGAATTTAAGTAATAAATGGTTTCCAATTTTGTTTTATAAACCCTCCAGAAAAAAAAAAATCTGCCCCCCCTGGGTCAGTACTTTGTCGACAGATCTTTTCACTGCAATTGCAGCAGCAAGTCTTTTGGTGGCAACAATATTTGCCCATTCTTATTTTGCAAAACAACTCAAACTCAGTCAGATTGGATGGACTGCCATGGATTATTTATGGAATTTAGATCTGGACTTTGACCAGGCCATTCCAACTCAACCATCTGCTTTGATTTAAATGGTAGCTCTGGCTGTGTGTTTAGGTTCGTAGTAGTTTAGGTTCTGCCCCACTTTCACCTGCAAACAAGACTTGTGGCTTTGTTTTGCAGCCTCTAACAGGTTTTTCTTCCATCCATCCATGTTGATCACCATCCAACCCCTCCGTCAACACTGACCATCTTCTCTGTCCCTGCTTAGGAAAAGCATGGCCACAGCATGATGCTGCCATCACCACGTTTCTCCGTGGGTTGGGTTTGAACCAGAAGGTTCAATGAGATCAGATTATGCAGGTGATCGATATTTACAAACAATAAGACTAGTTTGGACTATTGGTTGCCCTGGACTTTATTTAGGGGGAGTCAGAGTAAAGGGTGCCTTAATATCAAAGGACGCCACAGGTTTCAGATCTTTTTATGTAAAAGTGTAAAGAGTCGTTTTCTTTCCACTTCACATTTAGGTACTTTGTGTTGCATTTCACAAAAATGTCCAACAAATTCATTGAAGCTTGAGTTCGTAAGGTGGGAAAATGGAAAAGAATAAAGGGGTACAAATAGTTTTGTAATTAAGGGATTCTTGTAAATGAGAATTATGTTAAATATGTAAAATATTTAGTTTTTTTTAATTTTTATTACTTTTTTGGCAAAATACACTGTAAAAATTGTTTAAAAAAAGAGTGCCAGAGATAAGTCAGATGAGATTTCATCTTTAATGGAGTAAGGGTCTGCTTTCTCATCACCTAATTACATGAGGGTAAAGTGACACAGAGACAACTGAGAATACATCATTGATATATAGTGAGAGTGACTTTGCATGGGAGACCATTTGAGCCATTATTTAGAAAATCTCTAAAATACATAATCGGAAATAAGCTTGGTGGAGACAGCTGTTACTTTTGACTGAGAGGGAACTGAGTTGTTATTTCCAACAACTTTCAATCTCCCTGTGTTCATGGGCAGCAGAGGAAGTTGGCCTAAGTGCTGCGCTTACTGCTTTTTAGAAAAAGCAGTATAAACACAAACATCATTTCAAGGAACAGTCGGTTTTCAATGTCCTTGTCCTCTATCAAATAAGTTATAAAAACTATTTTTTACCCATTTTGGAGCAAAGCTGTGCAGAGGCCCATACTGTGGATATCAGATGATATTTAAATTTAATGTTTTGTTACACCTATAGGGACATCACATTAATCATTTGATTTAGCAGTTACCTTTGATTATATAATCAGAAGTAGTTATTGTTCCAATACGTATTTAATCTGCAAATTCCATATGATTTAACCTCTCTGGTTTAAATTTACTAAAATATCAGTCCACTGCTTCTGTTTCACAATACAGATCCAAAAGTTCAGAAGTTCGGAAGGAAGGAAGGAAAGGAAGGAAGGAAGGAAGGAAGGAAGGAAGGAAGGAAGGAAGGAAGGAAGGAAGGAAGGAAGGAAGGAAGGAAGGAAGGAAGGAAGGAAGGAAGGAAGGAAGAGCATAAAGTCTAAAACTTTAAGTATCTTTTGTAGACAAATATTTATGATGACTGTACACTTGGAAACATAGCAAATAATTGTACTTGCTCTTTATTATCGTTCTTCAAATATCACATTACCATCTGCATTATATCAGCACATAAACCACACAATGTTTAATTTGACCGTCGTAGTTAAAAAAAAATCTAAAGCAGCATAGGATGAGTTCCAAGAAAACTGATTTGGAGCAAAAAACATTTTCCATAGGCTTCAGAAAATAAACCTTTTTCTGTCTAATTCCTTTTTACTGCAGATCCACACATGTTGGTGGAGAGAAATTCAATAAACTGACAACCTGTCTAAAGTGCCCTTTGGATTTCATTCAAATTATTCATGCAGCTAAAATGGCTACAGCATATGGATCTCATACTTACATCCACATCACTTTCTGCAACCTTGACAGGTTTCCCTGCCTCCTTCAGTGTCTGACTTCCAGCTACCTGGAAATTTCAACACAGACAGTTCCAGATGTTAATTGTTTTGCTGAAGCGAGGTGTCAGACTCTTCGGTACATTAGCGCTGAAACAAAGGGAGTACAGAACACAGAGAGCAGCTGTAAACTATTACAAGCCAGGGGAAGACTATCATTAGCATTCACTTGCCCTTGTGAACATGACAATATGAGTGACTTCTGCCATGAACAACACAGTGGCTATGGAGACTTTGAAGCTCTGCACAAAATCACTTGCCTATAAAACCTTCCGTACCTTCTGACCGTTTATTTATCCATTTTACAACAGGAGAACACTTGAGAACACAGGTGAAGAGTCAGTCTTTGACTGATTTAAAGGGACAGCTTGGATTTTTGAAGTGAGGCTTTGTTGAAAGCTTTTGAGAAGTTAATGGTAACAGAACCACCTCACTGCTTGCATTCATCCCAAGGCCAAATGTGTAAATGGTCAGGGAAATTGCAAAAACCCTAAAGGTAAATCTAAGACTCTACAGGCCTCCGGTAGAATGCTAAGCTTAAAAAAACAACCTCAGAACAAGTCGATCTTGTTTGAAAGGATTGCCCCTTCTATTTGAAAAGAATATAGGTTTGCAAATCAGAAAGATTGAACAGATAGGACCAAACTAGGGATGCTGGGTCATAATGTACAGTGCCATGTTTGGCAACAACAAAAAAAGAACAAAGTTTATCATTACAATCACTGAGAACAACTGTCAAGCATGGTAGTGGAGGGGTGATGATTTGGGCTTGTTGTGCAGCCACAAGACCTGGGCACTTCTTGTTCATAGAGTCAAATGTGATGCTATCAATCTTACAGCTCAAGCCTGGCCAGAATTGGGTCAAGATACAGCACAATGAATAGCAAAAAAGGGGAACGGGTCACAGTGGTCTAGTCAAAGTCAAAAGCATCACAACGAAAAACTTTAAATACCTGCTTGAAAAAAATGTAAAAGGTGTTCACGCAAACAGTGCAGTGTGACTTGTTAAACCAGTGTCATGTTTACAGTGCAAAGCTACTTACACTGAGGACTATGTTTGTTTGTGGTCACTGTGAGCTTCTAATGACCTTTAATGTGAAACATACAGCATTACGGAACCTCAGCAGTCTAAAAATCTGTTTTATAAAGGCTCAAGCATCCACTATTTTGTTAACCTCTAAAGTTTCCCGCAATTTTACCCGAAAAGCCTTTTTTTTAAAAGAGCACACTAACAAAAGTTACGATGAAAACTTTGTGAGAAATAAATGTACACAAAGGAATTTTCAAAGGTTTCCAGCGACGAATGATGTTGAATTTTGGACCAAAGACTAGTAATGAACTAACTGTTTTATTGGAGTGCATTAATTGCGAAGATTGCTCTGTTCTGTCAATGATATCAAGCTTCAAACTGTGAGTTGGACATTATTTTCAATTTCCAAGTGGTTTGACAAAAGCATTTACTGTGTCTACAGTTAGGATTGTATCCTTGATTGGCATACCACATTGGAATCTCAAGGAGTCTTAGTTTTCCAGTGATGCATATGTACATAGAAAGAGTGTCACGAGACAGAAGAACGCTAATGGATTAAATGCAGCTAGGCTACCCTCTGGAACAGAAAGCCTGACTAATATCAGTTTGCTATACTCCTAGTTTATGGAGTGTTCTTATACTAGCAGCAGGATGATTACAAGAAATAGTATTCTTTGCAATATGCCCTTGAAAAGTATTACGTTTATTAGCGGGTGTATAATCTATTGTTCCGCTAAAATCTATGTGTCACAATGAAAACGAGTGTAACTTTCTCCATTTTAGCAGCAGAAGGAATAACTGTTGGTTTAACTCTTCGAAATAAAACCGATTTTGTACCAGAACTTTTACTCACGGTTACTGCAATATGAGAATCTTTACATAACTATAGGTACGATAGTAAATGCTCATAACCTCTCAACAGAACCCCACTTTCAAAAATGTTAACCTATTTATTCAACAACAGTTTTACCAATTAGGTTATTGGCATAAAAAAAAAAAAAAAAAGAATCACTGGAAATTACACTTTTACATTGGGAAATTCATCAGTTAAGGAATAAAGAAATTGCACTGTTGTGAAAGAGGTGCAGCGTTTCAGAGGCGATGGTAGAAGCAGCTGGCTTTTCAACCACCAGGCCACAGCCACAACCACAACACATGCACTGCCGAGCCATCCCATGCCCAGTTTTCAACAGCCTCATCAACATCGCAACATGGTGGATGGGGAGGTATGGAGTCAGGTCAAAGTTCACATGATCTAAAGGCTTCTGATGCTGCTTAATGCCCCTTTTCCACTAGGGTCAGCCCCAGTCCGCCCCACCACGGCCTGGTTGTGTTTCCATTGCCATCTCTGCAACGCGGCAGTGGGCGAGGACATGGGCAGGCTCAGTGTAGCAAAATCTCCAGTAAAAATCAGTCATCACTCACCGTTTTCCGACATTACAGAAGCCGTTGCTGGAGCCGGTATCATGCCGACTCTCTCTCCCGTTGCTCGCCAACCTTTCACAACAAATGTCGTCCATTTCTGCAAAGCACCCCTCCAGCTGTTGTGGTCCTCCATGGCCCGGTATTTGGACTTTAATTTTTTAGTTTCTCCCAGTAATGTTTTGAACACCGCTGGAAGTCTTGCGTTGCTATTCTCTGACATCACTTCACACACACACCGCCAGGCTAATCAGTGGCTTCCACTACGTAGGTAGGAGTGAGAGTGACATCACTTTACCGGACCAATCAGTCCATATAGTGAGGAACATAAGTATTTGAACACCCTGCGATTCTGCAAGTTGTCCCACTTAGAAATTATGGAGGGGTCTGAAATTCACATTGTGCATTTCTACTGAGAGACAGCATTTTTAAAGTTATTCAGGATATCATATTTTCTGATTTTTAAAGAATTCATTTGTATTTCATTGCTGCACATAAGTATTTGAACACTTGGCAATCAGCAAGATTTCTGGCTGTCAAAGACCTGTCACTCTGCCTTTAAAAAGTCTCCCTCTACTCCACTTATTAATCTAAATTAGTAGCACCTGTCCACCCCACAGTCAGTCAGACTCCAACTACTACCATGGGCAAGACCAAAGAGCTGTCAAATGGCACCAGAGACAAAATTCCACATAGCTGGAAAAGACTATGGGACAACTGCCAAGCAGCTTGGTGAAAATAGATAAACTGTTGGAGCAATTGTTAGAAAATGAAAGAGGCTAAAGATGACTGTCAGTCTCCTTTAGACTGGGGCTTCATGCAAGATCTCACCTGGTGGGGTATCACTGATGATAAGAAAGGTGAGGAATCAGCCCAGAACTACATGGGAGGAGCTGGTCAATGACATGAACAGAGCTGGGCCCACAGTTTCAAAGTTTACTGTCAGTAGAACACTACGCCGTCATGGTTTAAAATCATGCATTGCACGGAAGGTTCCCCTGCTCAAGTCATCACATATCCAGACCCGTCTGAAGTTCGCCAATGACCATCTGGATGATCCAGAGGAGGCATGGGAGAAAGTCATGTGGTCAGAGGAGACCAAAATAGAACTTTTTGGTCTAAACTTCACTCGCCGTGTTTGGAGGAAAAAGAAGGATGAGTTGCATCCCAAGAACACCATCCCTACTGTGAAGCATGGGGGTGGAAACATCATGCTTTGGGGCTGCTTTTCTTCGAAGTGGACAGGACGACTACACTGTATTAAGGAGAGGATGAACGTGGCCATGTATTGTGAGATTTTGAGCAACAACCTCCTTCCCTCAGTCAGAGCATTGAAGATGGGTCGTGGCTGAGTCTTCCAACATGACAATGACCCGAAGCACACAGCCAGGATAACCAAGGAGTGGCTCCGTAAGAAGCATATCAAGGTTCTGGAGTGGCCTAGCCAGTCTCTAGACCTAAATCCAATAGTAAATCTTTGGAGGGAGCTGAAACTCTATGCTGCTTAGCGACAGCCCCGAAACCTGACAGATCTAGAGAAGATCTGTGTGGAGGAGTGGGCCAGAATCCCTGTTGCAGTGTGTGCACACCTAGTCAAGAACTACAGGAAACGTTTGACCTCTGTAATTGCAAACAAAGGCTTCTCTACCTAATATTAACACAGATTTTCTGAGGTGTTCAAATACTTGTATATAATGTGCAGCAATAAAATACAAATAAATTCTTTAAAAATCAGACGATGTGATTTCCCGAATAGTTTTTTCTAAATGTTGCCTCTCACAGTAGAAATGCATCTACAATGTGAATTTTAAACCCCTCCATAATTTCTAACTGGGAGAACTTGCAAATTCGCAGGGTGCTCAAATACTTATGTTCCTCCCTGTAGGTGGGCGTGTAAGGTCGCCTCGGCCCGCTTTGGACTGAGTCAGAGGTAGTGGAAAAAACGAGGTCGGCTCGGCCCAGACAAACGTAGTGGAAATTAGCTAAATAGGGGCGGACCCCACCGTGCCGAGCCGACCCTAGTGGAAAAGGGGTATGAGCTGCGAATGCAGCACTGCAAAGCGATGGGATGGTCTTCCTATAGCACACAGAGACGACGTGTACACCGCCCTGTTCTCACCACCGTACAAACATGCACAAGAAGAAATGCACACATACACAGACACGCTACGTCGCAGCTGTTGCTTCGGAACATTTACTGGATACAGAGACACGTAGGCACATACAAACAGAGCTTACGTTCATTAAAGGCCTGAGTGGCCCAGCAGTGCAGTGCAGTAGTAAACTGTGAACTGCGAGGATCAGCGGCTCTAGAGCTCTGATCTGCGAGTCAGAAATCACAAAGACACAGAGCCGCAGTCACAATATAGCGGCCGCTTTGGTGAGATGCTTCTAACAGCAGTCAAGAAAAGGAAAAAAAACAAAATTTTTGAATATTTGGGAGCAACAGGTGTAATGTTTGCGGTGGTCTTGGGTCAACAGGTCAGGGTCGGGCACACGACAGAAGGGCTTGTCAATAACAAAGACCGCTGTGTTAGTTAAGAGCATGAGGCCTTTCAAATCGGATACAACAGATTAAGAAGATTCAGAGGCAAAACTCTGCAATCCGTTTTCTCACCTTTAGGTCCAGATATTCCAGGTCCTTCTTCAGCTGCATGTACGTGTCATCGGCCTAGAAGGTGAAAACCGTCCAATTCAAAATGGGCGCAAACACAATCTCAACCATATACAGCCTGAATCCTCCACAGAAGCATCAACCACTGCTGTAACATGTCTGCGCTGACATGCAGAAAGACAAACTCGCACACACACACACTTAAAAACATCCGACACTTGTTTTGATCTGAGATTAGTTAAAAGACGCTTTTTCTGCGACAGACAAAAACGAGCGAGCAGCTTCATCAGAGGCAGCGGGGTTCTGAAGTCAGCTGTGAGCTCATCTCACAAACAGGCAACATCAAAACGAGCTTCGGCCGATGGGAACGTCACGCACCAGAAGAACCAAACTGAGACCAACACATCATCAGAGCGGCCAGACGGTTAGCGGAAGCATGGGAGATGGCTTGGTGGACGTCAAAGGGATCGCAACACATCATGCTCACGGACGATATCGGTAGAAGCGCCACATGGAGACGGATCAGCCGCAGAGCAGCAGATGGTGAAGAGGAGGATGGGTGTCTGCAGCCAGGCCAGCGCTCGGTGAGAAAAAGGAGTGTTTAGGTAGAGGCTGCCGCCACTGACTCTAGGCCGCTGTTTGGTCACCTGCTCCAGGTTTAGAGTGCATTCTTTATCCATATTCTACAGTGGCTTCCAAAAGTATTTACCCGTGGCATTTTTTTTTTTCAAATCTCATGTTATCACCGCATACTTTAATGTATTTCATTAGGAATTTATGTCAAGGATTTGATTTATTTTGCCGTATGTCCCTAAAAGCTTTGCACATCTACAGATTTAAAGCTTTGACAGTTCAGTTTGACTAAATAGCTCAGGCTCAGTCGGACTAAACAAATAAAATAGTGAAATAGTTGTAGAAAGGGGATGTGTTAATTTATCGTACATCCAAAACTTAAACAGGGCTTTGTGGGTTTGCCTTGTTAAAAAAAAGGTATCCAGTTAGCAAAGTCTTGTTGGCTCAATTTAAAAAGAAATAAAAACAGGATTTGGGTTCGTTGTGTCTCGTTTCTTTTGAGCAAAAGTCACTGGATAGATGTGGTCCTATTTACTATGAAATTAAATAAAAGGCAAACAGTGTGGTTATTAAAAGACACATTCTTTGTGTCGTCACTAACATTTCCTATTGTAAGATTTCAATTTGTCGGTAATTATTTTGTTCTAACTTGCATCTGCAACAACCGACTGTGCTGGGGGCCAAATTTGTATCATAATTACATTCCAGTCCGGGACCACACAGAATCAGTCCGGGGGCCGCAAACGTCTCCCCGAGCTGCACTTTAGACACCCACTGGTTTAGGGGTCTTCCTGCTAAATCACCTCCATCCCCGCTCTGTAAGTATTTTATAGTTTACCCTGCTTAACAAAAGCATCTCCGTAACATGATGCTGCCGCCACCGTGTCTTTACTGTTGGGACGGTGAGCTCGGGGTGAAGTGAAGGGATAACTCTGCACCACACAGAGGATTTTGATCTCACCTGACCCTAGCAGCTTCCTCATCATGTCCTCTATGCGACTTCTGTACAGTGAAGATTTCTGAACACCAAAACATCGTGCCAACAAATTCCCTGACCTGAGCTATCTACACTGTACACAAGACTACTCAAGGCGGTTGGTTTGCAATCTATCTTATTTTGGGGTATCAGATTGAAGGGGGGAATTACTATTGGTGAAAAATGTCCCTTCCACTTAACAATTTTGTGTTTGTAAAACGTGAAACAATGGTAAAAACTTCAAAGGGTATGAGAACTTTTGCAAGGCACCTTAAGTCATAAAATCTTGAGCAACACTTGTCTGACAGCATCTGGATACTGATACTGCTCAACATCGTTGTACTTTCTTACTGGGGAAGGTTACGACGACGAAGAACAGTTTGGATCATAGCGCCCAAAGCGATGTCTAACAGGCATGTTAAAGCTTTATTCCTGTGTTTAATTTGTTTTTAGGCAGCAAAGATGTTTGCCGACTTTAATATGAGCCCCGTGGCAGACAGGAGACTGTGATGCAAAGCAATTTATTATCACTAAAAGGCTAGAGGCTACTGTTAATACACCAATTAATTAATCAACAGATCCAATAACATATTTACATGTTCTAATAAATGAAAGCCGATTATTATTTTAATGTTAAAAGAACCTTAACAATGATGTAGTGGCAGCCTCTACCAGCTCCTGATAACATGAGGGGCAGCCATGCCTCTTGGGCCCCACCTGGGTGCTGCAAGGGCCGAGTGGAGCCGAAAGGCCGACATCTCCGAGGTGGGACTCAGGAGACGGGGTGGCGCTGAGGAAGAGGGGGCTGTCACTAGCAGCGACAGCAGTGAGGAGGTGGCTTTGGTGGCGGGACTCTCTGGGAGCGCTCAGCCTCTGCAGCTGAGCTAAGGTCTGCTGGCGTACGGAGGCCATCTTGGCCTGATGGCGGCGCAGCTGAATGAGGAGCAGGGTGAGCTCCTCGGGCTGTCGTGGGGGGAGGTGGGCACCACAAGATATTTAGCAGTCTGGTGGAACTTAACACAGACCACACATGCTGGATATAAAAAAAACTCCACCCCACTTTTAAATAGGTAACTTCATATTCACGACCCCTAGGAGCTAAGATGTTGTGTGACTCTTAGCTGATCTGGACAAGCAGAACTGCAGCTTAATTAAGGATTAATGAGGCTGATAAAAAAAAGCTGCAACACACAAAGTGGACTTGACAGGCTATCAGGGGACATTTTTTATTCTTCCCCCAAAGAAATTCCTGGAAAGATAAACAACCAACTGACCAGTGTTATCGGGAAAGGAATTCACATACGGTCAATAAATCCTCCGAACTGACACAATCCAACGTCGAAAATGTTACAGGTTTTGGCATGAAGAAGTGAATGTAAGTATTAAACATACCGTCTTGCCATGAAGACTGGGTGCACTGACTGTATGAGTGATGTAGCCAGTTGGAGGCATTGAGCGTCTCTCAATGGTAGCAGCCTGCAACACATAAACATCCATGTTCGACGTTTATGACAGGAGAAACACAACTTGTGTCTGCGTAAATTGTAGCTACAGACTCTGTAGATTTACTGTAGATTTTCTGTTTGTTTTAGAAAAGTGTGATGTGGATGCTTTTGCTGTAAATGTGATGCCACAAAGTTTGGCCCCAGACAGTTTTACTGTACTTTCTGGCTCCTTGTCACCTACATGATGAGCTGAAATTACAGAGCCGTTTGTCAAAATGCTCGAGCAAGGTGAGAACAACTTACATCTACTTATATCTGCAAACGTATTCATACCCCTTTAATTGTCTCACATTTTATCACGGCTGAACAGCAGTCTGCAACTTACGCAATTACGCTAATTTCCTTGCCGACAAGCAAAAGTGGACCACCAAAATAAAAGTTGGGTCTTGAAAAACCTGTATATAAATAGACTGAATTGTTGCTCCTGTTACCTCTTTATTGTTGTTTCTTTTCCTCTCGATATGTACAACATTTCATCTTAAAACGTAGGATGAGCCGTTTTAACAGCAATACAGCAACAGTGACTGCACCGCCATTGAAGCAAGCAGGAGTTTATATAGAGGATCACATTACTCACATTATATTTACCTCGCAGGCTTACTAGCTAAATATTTAGCTTCAAACCAAATATCTAGTTTGCTAAATAAATATATAGTTTTAAGCTAAATATTTAGCTCTGAACTAAATAAATAAAACTAAATGAATTTAGCTTAGTTTGAAGCTAAATGTCTAGCTAGCAAACTAAATTTTAGCTTGCTAACTAAATATTTAGCTTTAGCGTAAACTAAGTATTTGCTGGTAAACATAATTAACCAATTATTGTTGTTAATTTTTGACTTTACAAAAATTTACTTTTTAACTTTACAAACGGCCCCCCATACAACAGTGGCTCCAAATAGCAAAGAGTGTTTTAAAATGTAAAGGTCACACTAGTTATTCCTTTCATTTTTTTGTCGCACAACAAAATGACAGCAATAGTGTAGGAATACTTTGTGATTAGGTTCTAAACGACATGTTGTTTTTCCTCATTTTCTATAAATATGAAATTCAAGAAAGTTTGAAGTATTTATTTTATTTATTACAAAACCTACTAGTGGAAAAAGTGGTTCTTTTAACCATAAAGTAAATTTTCTAGAGTATGCTAGTAAAAAAATTGTGTTATCTTTTTTACAACATAATGTAGGCTTTGTTTACAGATGTTTCCATCCAATCTGACTAAGCTTGATCTACAGTAGCTGGAAAAGAGGAATAGACAAACGTTTTTAGATGTTAATCTTTAGATGCTGAAAGCTGGAAGAAACACACTCCAAATTACTTGAAGAGGTGTAATTGCAATGAAAAGTGGTTCCGCAAAGTATCTTATTCAGAGGGGCTGATTGAGAAATGTGAAAAATCTTTCCTTATTTTTTTTACTTCAAAATGAAGCATTACTTAGTGTTGGCAATAAATCCCGGTAAAATAAATACTTTTTGTAATGTGATGAAATGTGAAAAAGGTCTGAAGACCTTCCAACTGAATCTTATATTCAAAGAAGAAGCTGGACTTCCCTGTTATAAATCTATGTTATTTTCTTTTCGGATGCATTAAAACAAACTTATGCAAAGATACATCCACTTTCTGCTATTTCTTTAACCATATTATAGGTGGGTAAATTCTTAACATGCATCAATGTAGAAGAAGCTTGTTCTGTTGAGTATTATTTTACCTTCAGCATCTGGGATTTGCTCCTATGGGGGGACACAGAGAAGGGGAGGTTGAGCACCGACATTTCACCTGCGGGTCTTACAGTCACCCGTTC
>OY747706.1:44839029-44899029 GCA_963556495.2 Valencia hispanica | reverse complement strand
AACTAATAGTAACCTTTGTTAATGTGAGGACATGTCAGTGAGGACCAGAATTATTGCTTGTTTGTAGGTGCTAAATACTTATTTTCTGCACCATTATACAAATAAGTACTTAAAAAAAATCATACAGTGCGATTTTCTGTGTACGTACGTACATACGTACATACGTACATACGTACATACGTACATACGTACATACATACATACGTACATACATACATACATACATACATACATACATACATACATGCACACACACGCTTGCTAAATAATGATTTCGTTTCATTTGTTCAAGAGAACATCATGTTTCAATGCTCTGAGAGGACAGTTTGGATCTATGTTCTTTTGTTCTGAACTGAGTTTAAAGTAGATGGCTGTCACATAAAAGAGAAATTTTAAGCCTCCTCTTCTATTTCAAGGACAGGACTAAATACACGGTGCAGATCTTTTCTTTTTTTTTATGCAACGCACGTGACAAGCAAAACCTTCAAAGCTGATTTGATTTATGTAGTCCAACGTGAAACAGCCCTGAGAAATACTCAGGTTTGTGTCATGAAAGAAAAATCTTGCATAATAATAGGAAAGCCTGGGGTGCCAAGAATCTCCTTCGCAGCAGCAAATATCTAAAAATAGTTTGGTAAAGCGAGCACACTAGTGACTGGTTTGACCCCATTTCAAAGCATTTTGGGACTGCTTTTGCGTTCTGTCAATATTCAAGGAAAATAAACAGACAACAATTTTAACAACACCAAAGTGGAACATGCCAGGTTACTGTCTTAGTACTTAGTGCTACTGTCGCAGCTTTTAGAAAGGAAACGAAATGCAAGAGGGAGCTTAAAAAGAAGGTTCAGAGAACTCCCAGTTGGAAGCTGCCGAAAGCTTGGTATTCTTGCTGTCATTCAGAACCAGGCGGCAATGTGTTGTGGGATTTCCTCTTGTAAGAACAGCGTAATGAGAAAGGATGGGAGCAAGTGAGGGGGCAGTGTCTGAGCCTGCCAGTGAGAGACTGCACATATTTGATCTGTGCTACCTCCCATCGTCAACGCATTAATAAAGCATGAAGAGAGCCGCTGTTGGTTCAAAAACACCATGATCTGAATGCAGTCTTTCAAAACTGCCGAGTAGAAAACAAACAGGCTCAGAAAAAGTGAGAAAAAGATGTCATACATGTTGTCTAAGGCTATTCAAAGGATAGATAGAAGGGACAGAGCGAATGTAGTTCTTGAGGAAGCTTAGGTCCTTCAAGGTTTGCAGCAAGATGCTGCAGATGTTCTACAAGTCTGTTGTGGAGAGTGTAATCTCTTCAGCCATCATCTGTTGGGGTAGCAGCATCAGAGCCAGGGACTTAAAAAGGCTGGGGACGCCTGTGGAACATCTGGAGATGATGATCCAAAGATGAATTCTTCATAAAATCAAGAAAATTATGGACAACCCTGAGGATCCACTTCATGAGACTATCCTGCAACGACAGAGTGGGTTCAGTCAGAGGCTTCTTCCGTTTTGCTGTAACAGACCGCTACAGGAGATCCTTCCTGCCCACAGCCACCAGGGTTTAGCACAACTCCTTAAATAATTTAATAGTATAAGCTACAACCACACTTAATTTCCCTCTGGGATCAATAAAGTATATTTTTTGGTTTTGTTGCCACAGCGACCTTTATTAGCAGTGGACAGTGTGTAGAGAGGGGAGAGAAGTGGGGAAAGAGATTTTCGGCAAATGTCCATGGGGTGGAGTTGAACCTGGGATGACCGATTTGAGGACTGAGGCCTCTGAACATGGGGCGCCCGTCTTAACCACTAAGATTTTCAAAATTGAATTTGAACTGAATTCAGTTCAAATTACAAATACATTATTTATTCCAAAGGGGAATTCAATGTCTTATATCTGTATTTTCAAAGAGTCGTCAGGAAATAATAGCAAAATAGTTTTAACTCTCAGTTAGTACTTATGAATACCTGCCTGATAAGGCTTAGGTATTAAATAACAATTGATGTAGAATTCAAGTTCAGCACTGACACTCTCGAATGGCAAAGACGACCTCTCTCCAACATATATGTTTTAACAAAAATAATTCAACCTTCCAGTTAAAATACTTTAAACAACAAACTCTCTAAACAGGTATCACTCGGCTGAACTACTAAGTAAAAATGAAAGAATAATAAAAACTAATAAAACTATAAAGTAAAACAGTAAAAATGAACCCAATAACTAATAAAAATGATGCAATGATGTGTTGAGAAACTAGATTTATCTAGAGGAAGATCAAGGTGAGTAAAGATGCGGGTCCAGACAGCATCAGTTCCAGGGTCCTCAAGACCTGCGCAGACCAACTCTTTGGGATTGTGCAGCACATCTTCAACCTGAGCCTGAAGCTGGGGAGAGTTCCACAACTGTGGAAAACATCATGCGTGGTGCCGGTGCCAAAGACGCCACACCCAAAGGAACTCAACAGCTACAGGCTAGTGGGGTTAACATCGCACTTGATATAGACACTGGAGCGGCTGGTCCTCGCCCATCTCCGCCCTCTAGTGGGACCAACCATGGACCCACTGCAGTTCGCCTATCAGCCTGCCATCGGGGTAGATGGCCGTCATCTTTTTCCTTCACAAAGCTCTTTCCCACCTGGAAAAGCCTGGAAGCACTGTGAGGATCACATCCTTCGATTTCTCCAGTGCTTTCAACACCATCCAGCCTCTGCTGCTGAGGGACAAGCTGGAGCTCTCCGGCGTGGATCACCACCTCACGTCATGGATCATGGACAACCTGATCAAACTGACCCACAGTATGTGAGGAGCAAGGACTGTGTCTCCGACATAGTTGTCTGCAGCACAGGGGGCCCGCAGGGAACAGCCTTGGCTCCTTTCCTGTTCACCTTGTACACTGCAGACTTCAGACACAGTTTTGCCAGCTGTCACCTGCAGAAGTTCTCTGACGACTCCACGATCGTCGGCCTCATCACAGACAACGATGACAGGAAGTACAGAGAGCTGATCCAGGACTTTGTGGGCTGGTGTCAGAGGAACCACCTCCAGATCAATGCAGGGAAAACAAAAGAACTGGTCGTGGATTTCCGCAGGAAGAGTCACGAGCTATCATCATTGATGGACAATGACTCCCACCCCCTGCAGGACACCATCACTGCACTGAGCAGCTCCTTCAGTGATAGACTCCTTCACCCTAAATGTGTGAAGGAGAGATATCGCAGGTCCTTCCTTCCTGCTGCAGTCAGACTGTTTAACACCAGCACTGCTCCTTGTAGACCACACACACACGCCAAGGACTCGGTTTAATATTGTTCATATATTGTTTATTTATTGTATTTATTATTTACATTATTATTGTTATTATAATTATTTACTCTTTTTTAAATATCCATTGTGCTGCTGCAACACTGAGAATTTTCCCATTGTGGGACAATAAAGGTCTATTTTATCTTATCTTATCTAAGGGTGTATTCAGACCAGAAAAGTCCTTTGGTCTGCTTGTTTGGTCCGGACCAAAAGCGGACTTAATTTTTTTCGTTTGTTGCGGTTCGCATTCACACTGTACATGAATCCTGGAGTTGGTTCGGATCAACAGTGGTTTGTATTCACACCTGAAGCGAACCGCACCAGAGTCCGTTTGGAAGCGGACCGAGACCACCTAAAAAAGTCGGCCTCGGTCCGGTTCTCTGATCCGCATCAGGATTCGTTTGTGTCTATTCACACCTGCATAAAAGGTCCGGACCAGCGTTCAAATGAACCCTGGTCCGTTTAAAGTGGACCAAACAGTGCAGGTCTACACCCTTAGGAATAAGGTAAACAATTAGATATGTGTTCAATGTGTTTCTCTTCCAAATAAAATAAACAATAAAAGGGTTAGGGTTCTGAATATTCAATCTGTAAAAAAAAACACCCAAAAAAACAAACATTTGAGACCTTGGCATAAAAATGTTTGACCGCTTTTGTAGCAAAGTTAATTTTATTTACGGCACAGACACAGCTTTTAAATATGGTATTGTTGAGGTCAGGGCCATTCCTGAAGCTTAATTCAATTCAAAAATGTATCCCCAAGAGAAATAAAATGTTGCCGTAACTCAGACCACCCAAGTATCTTCAAAGAGTTGCTGTGAATCGTAATGCTGTGGGCAGGAAGGATCTCCAGTAGCAGTCAGTTTTGTAACGAAACTGAAGAGGCCTCTAACTGAGGACTGTTGCTGTATGACAGTCTTATGACGGTCATGACATGCTAACAGCTCAATTTCCAGACAGCAGATATGATACTCCACGGTAACATGTCCTAGATAATAACAGCAGTTACTAATTTTGACCACTTTTATAGCAAACACTGCTAATCCACCTCATTTGCTTTTGCCACCCCTGTTTAAAGCTCTGTCCGCTCGATTGGGTAGAAAACCCTGGAGACACATTGGAGTTGAGGATATGATCCTTGCCGATTAGGCTCGATTGAAGAGATGCTTCCCTAACACTTCCCTCTTCCTTCTTTGGTCTTGCTCTGCATCCATCAAGCCTCCAATCAACTCCTCTTGTTGCCATGATTAGGGGAGAGCGGGGCTAGTTGTCTCACTTTTCGCCCTAGTGTATTTTGCTCATCATCCAAACATATTTCAAGAGACATTTGTCAATTAAATGAAAGCTTGGGATCTTTGCTTAAATTTAACCCACCTTTCTTTTTTACTATTTTTTGTGATAATAGGTTATTACATGTTGAAGACACTATGATCCACTGTGCCAGCCTGCACCATGTTGGGGTTGGTTGTCCCTATTAATTTCAAGGGGGGTTTTACTTAAAAATTAAGATTTTATGAAATTGTGTAGCTTTTTTGTTTAATTTGATCAATTTTGATTTGACTTAAGAATATATAATAATCAACGTTCCTTGTGTTCAATCACATCATTTAGCCTTGAACAAAGCAATACGTTTTATTCAACATAAACAAAGAAAAAAGATAACCCAACTTTGTTCTTAATGCTCAAAATGCATGCAAATGTATTTAATGGGTCTTTAAAATGTTTCCCCAGTTAATTTTATGAACGATTATTTCAAATAATCTGTTTAGCCTTATATTAAAGAACAAAAAGCCAAGAGAAGATGTCTTCACAGACAAAATTTTGCTTGAAATTCCTGACCATTCTGCCACCTAAAGAAACAGAAACCATTACTACTTCAACACCAGCATATAAGATCTGATACAAACAGAGCTAATGCAAACATGCGACAACCAACCCCAAGTGACCTCTTGACAAAAATTGTAGCTAGCCAACACATGGCTTTAGCCAGCTTAATAAATGTTAGCTCAAATCAAAGCTCTCATTTTAAACCTTTTGATTAATTAATGTGGTTTTTGAAGCTAATAACTTACAAACTTTAAATGCAAAGAATAACACTAACATGAAAAATTACCCTGACCCATAAACAATATCAAACATATCCTCACCTCAGTGTTGGTTGTCCAAATCAAAAGATGAGTAGTGCAAAATGATCAGATTAATAAGCCAAATGTTTGATATCAAAATCAAACCACAGTGCCTTCTGGAATGACTACTTAAAAATGATTGAATGCAAATATTAAAAGTTGTTTACCAGAACAGCACCAATTAATGCAACTGGTGTATTATGTAGTCTGTCAATGGTGCGCATGTCTGGATTTAAAGCAGCGTTTCTGTGTGTGAGGCTCTGACTTTATGCTGTGGCAGGTGTATTCCCATATAGCCTCGTGGATTTCTATTGCTTTTTATCATCACTTTTATCATTATTACAACAAATACCACAAAATGTTATGATAGAAGTTTATATCTTCTATTCCCAATATATAAAACAGTCTAATAAAAAAGGATGTTTCATTGATTGCAGCGATAACGGCCTCATCAGAAATATACTAAAAGTATGACGTCTAAGTTGATATTCGAAGAGGACCGTTTCTTAACTCTAATATGAAAAAGTTTATTTATAATTTTTAAGATCCTATACAGAATAGCTATTTTCTAGAGGATTGTAATAACATATTGGGTTATGTGGGTTATTATTTGTGGATTTTTCATCAAGAAGGCGTTTACAGTTAAAAAACTAAACACAAAAAGAAGGAATTCTGGAAAAGAAAGCTCAATTTTGGTAGGAAAAAAAAACTTGGATAGGGACCAAGGTTTCGGAGGCTCACTGAAGGCAAACAGTGAAATCTTTCACACCAGTTTATGAGGTATTATAACGGTTTCTGGGTATCTGTAAACTTTTACCTCAGTTACTTTGATTTGGTTGGAATTTGTCTTTGGAACACCACCGGTAAAGTATAACATTAAGTAACCTACTTGTTTGAAGGCAGCATAACAGTCGTATTGCTGTTAGCCAATCAGAGGAGAGACATTTGCATGTCATGAAAATTAATGAGTACGAGTCGTAATCATGTCATTACCCCCAACCCACTCCTCCGACAAACTTCAACCTCCTAATACAGAAGCGGCAGACCCTCTTTTTATAACACAGAAAACGACTCAAAAGGCATTCCTTTATTCCAGAGACCACAGCAAATATATTTTTTTAAAGAAAGAGTGAATGAGACCTTTCGAAGTTTTTAATTATGCATTAATCAATTCCATACTGTTGTAAAAAAAGGATTATTTAATATAAGGTCAAATTCGCTTTTTTTAATTTAAATGTTTTCTTTGGTTAATGTCTCTCTTTTTATTAGGACTGAAAACCGTGTATGATCTTACCTTTCTTTGTATAGAAAGTCCATGTATCTATCCTTCTCCATTACAGTCTCTGTCACTCGGTTGAAAAAAACCTCATTAGTCTCTCGTTTTCCTTTCACTTTTATAAAGGCTGGCTGCTTTAATGGAGATGGCCAGGGGGGACAGTCCTTGAACTCCTCTATTCTGACTACATTTTTTTGTATTCCTCCGATTGCACCTTTTGCCCTTTGTGCCCATGCGGCTCAGCACTACCGCCCATCAGTGCGGCACGATACTTCCTGCCTCACCCTGCGCATGTTCACTGCACATTTATGGCCGATAAGAAGGACTAAATATGTCCCACACATTCATTAAATATATCGGACAGACTGTGGAAAGTCAGCATGTGAAGAACATGTGTAATTGAACAAGTATATTGGCGATATAAAGAAAGACAGCAAGGGACATATTCCAACTGCCTGCTCTAATCACAGTGTGAAAAGGCGCCACCATAAATGAGGAACAGCCCTCGCCCTTCTTTCATGTATTTGAGTAAGCAATTGAGCTATTCTGCCTATAACATTTTTTGAAATCATACCAAAAAATGGACTAATTGATTTCTTCTCATCATTGTTAGTATCTATATTACTTCTAATGTACCTACTTTACTTCACTGGGGAGCCTAAGTCACTCCCTTCTACTTCCGGTCCATGGGTCCCCTACTGCCCAAAAAAAATGAATGAGAGTCAATGGAGTGCTAAGTTATTTTCTGATCCCGTTTGAAATGCGCCATGGATTGAACATATGTTGTCCGCGAATTTTAAAGACACATTTTGATGCAGGGAAAACGCTAATTTTCGACCAGCGGCAAAAGTTACTTTAGGTTTTGTGTAAAAACACTTAGTGGACTACAACTGAAGAATTAGAAGGAGAAAAATGGCCGTGAGATTAGCCAGCTTTTTTTTTTCTTTTCTTTTCTCCAGGACGTAGGAAGAGGCATTAAACGTGGAGAAAACCACCATAAAAGTGAAAAGTGGCAGCTATGCTGGGGGAGAAATAGGCGGTTGAGTGAGAGCCAGCATGCAGCTCCACAATGTCTCGGTGAGTATTTTAAGTGCTAGCTAGCGCTAGCTCCATGACGTCTGATTTGTAGGCATTTTAATTGCGAATTTTTACAATCAAATAAATCCCAAATCACTTGCCAAACACCGTCGAAACGCATCATCATTAGTTGTCATTTAAATTGAGGTACATCATATGTGGGATTCAGGATGTAAGAAAATCACTTTTATCGCTCCATTGACTTCCATTCTTTTTTTTTTCGGCCAGGGGACCCATGGGCCAACAGGAAGGGGAGGAGACTTAGGCCCCCCCTTTGCCTCCGCATACTGCATGTCACTGTTATGGGGATGGCTAGTGGCTACGTCATCATTGCCGAAAACGTCACTTCTGAGTCCAAACCAAATCGCGGTAGCAATGGTGCAGTGCTGTGTCCCGTGTTGCAATAAAATAAATTATGCCAATATAACGATATGTTACTACCGCTTTCCTCTGGAGCAAAACAAGAGGAGGAGATGGCTTAAACTGATACAGTAAGCTGGATCTCTAACGATGAAAAATACATTTAAGTGTGGGCTAGCGCCAGTATTTGCACTAAACCTTTGCCAAGATAGCGTTACCTGTTGCTGTTATGATGGAGTGGGGCCACATAAAATAAAAGAGATAAAAGTCAATATTTATGAGAATAAAGTTGTCATTTACTAGTTTAATCAATCATTTTATTTATTAAGTGGTTTAAGATGACCAAAAGTCAATAACAAGCCGGTGTGCAATCAAGACAAAACGAGACATTAAAATCCAAAAATAAATAAAAAAATGATAAAAGAATCACATTAAAAACAACAAAGATAGCCCAGACGAAAAGGAGTTAATGTAATTATGAGTTTAAATTTGTTATTTAGGAGTTAAAATTAGAATCTTTAAAGAGTAACTAAACCCCAAAACAACTTTTTTTTGCTTCTAAACTGAATAAATGGGTCTTTACCAATGCAGTCTTTCAGTTTCTGGGGATTTTTTTACATTTTGGTGTTAACTTGTTTAATTCCACACTTTTTGGTCTAAAAACGTCTTAGTGCTGCCCTCTTAGGGTTGAACGGTGGCTACTGCATTTGAATTTTGTGATTGGTGAAGAGCGGTACATCTCTATGTCACAGGCATTGACTGTGTCACAGCAGCCATGGTCTCACAGACACGCCCCGTGGGTTTGGGTATAAAACTATCAGACATACCGCCCCCCCCCCCCATGGGGAGTTTGGAGTGGGATTGCGTTTTTCAGGTTACCATTATTATCACATTAGCACTTAGTTAGCATAGCTAACATACTGTTTTGAACGTTAGCCTATGTTAGCATTACCATTCAGAGACCGGACCCATCCTGTCTCTCTCTCCCTCAGCAGCAGCGCCAGCCTCGGACAGCGCTGACTCAGCACCCCGAGCCAGCGGCTCGAATTGATACGGCTCGTGGCCGCTGGGCTCCATAAAGCCCCCTCTCTACTCCTCCATCTCCGGTGACGACGGAGGAGATCACCTGGTTCAGGGCACTGAGCCAGCGCCGCCCGAGCTTGGTGCTGCTGAGGCAGAGGGAGACAGGAGGAGTCCAGTCTCTGAGTGGTAATGCTAACATAGGCTAACGTTCAAAACAGATGAAGGTTGATCAGATCGATCAGTCGCAAAACTGCCAACGTCGCTTTGGTCACTGTCCATGTTTCAGTGTCACAAAGCGAGCTGTCATTGTCCTCCTAAACACACCCCCACGTTCCCCCCTCTGCTTTTCCTCAACACTTGGCCATACCCCTCCGTGCCTCCTGGCACCGCCCACTTTGTAGAATTTTTCAAATGTTATCTGGGGGCGGGGTTATGATTTTTCATGGGGTTCAGTTACACTTTAACGTAAAATATTTTCTAACCAGACATGTTACAGTCGTGTTGATGTCGTGTTGGCGGCCTACTGCCGATTTTCAGGCAGAGAAAAAAAAAGCACTCTTTAAATTAAAACTAGAAAAACACTCGTAGAGCACAGACCTCCGCCAGGGCCACTCATGTCCCCCATCACCATGTTGTTATATTTCTAATTTTCAGTACTTTACCAATAAAATGTCTGTTAATGAGATGCATGGCTGCGCTTTTCCAGCGGAGAGTAGAGATTCAGGGCTGCTGCGCGAAGGAAGCTGCTTGTGAGCTCTCTGACACAGGAGAGGAGTGGAGGTCAGCACCGCTGGTCGGCGGGTGGATACGCGCTTCATGTCGGGTCAACCCCAAAATCGAATGACTTGTTCCGATTCCCATTGCTGACATTTCCTTAAAATCTTATGGAAATCCATCCATAACTTCCTAAGTTATGTTGCTAACAGACAGATAATCGGGGACGAAAACATTACCTCCTGGCGGAGGAAATAAAAAAAGACATCTTCCGTCTACCGTCTTTCTGTGTGAATATCTCACGTTACAACATGAAAACAGGTGGTTTACATTCAGGTGCGGCATATATATGAACAAAATTTATTTTCTTTCTAAATTTATCTGGTGCGGCTCATTCAGGTGTGCTCAACAGTTCGAAAATTATGGTAGTTATTTATG
Organism: Valencia hispanica; assembly: GCA_963556495.2. Classification (NCBI taxonomy): domain Eukaryota; kingdom Metazoa; phylum Chordata; class Actinopteri; order Cyprinodontiformes; family Valenciidae; genus Valencia; species Valencia hispanica. Next base: position 44,888,727 of record OY747706.1, on the reverse strand, counting down.
AATAGTCATATTTTACAAAATTAAACTCATTTACGAAAATAAAGTAATTTATGAGAATTCGTTATAATTTAGAAGATTCAAATAATTTATGAGATTTAAGTAATAATTTACAAGATTAAGTCATTGAAAAGAATAAACCTTGGCAACCGCCACTGTGTTTACATTGGGAGCAGCGGCGGGTTGGACACGGAAGTGATGTCGTGACGTCACGGTAGCCATCCCCATAAAACTAATGTGTTCTTTATGCTTTTCTGTCAAAAACATGATCCCTGACAAACAACTGTAGCCAATTAGGGCCATTTCTTTTGCTTGCACAGTGTATTGTGAGAAAACTCAATAAAAAAGGGATTCCCTCAGAGCAAGCTGCTTGGAACCTTTGACCTGTAATAATTTGAAATAAAGTTTGAGAACCCCTACAAGTTAGCTGGATTCTGTTGTGTGTTTTGAATACTTGAAGTACGGTTGAAATGATTTCTGAACCAAATAATTTGATCTACCCTAGAATTAAAATATAGCATCATCTTTTTATACCACAACTGTAAGTATTTGTGTTACATGAGGACCTCATGTGACCTACAACCAGCCTATTAAACCCAATATCCTCTGGCGAAGTGTGCTTTAATGCAATAGCTATGAAGGCCTACCTGAGTGTGTCGGGGTGGTTCTGCATCAGCGCGGCCTGGTTCATGGCCGTCAGCCAGGTATTCATGTCCTCCTGGGTGTCGGCGCTGAAGTAATACGTCCGCATCCCAGTGTGCTCTGCCTGCGAGCCAATCACAGAGCTCTGCTTGTAAATGTATGATCGCATACCAGTGTGGCTAGCCTAAAGGAAGAGAGCAGAGGGCAGGTCAGGTGGTGGCTGGAGCTGCACAGAGATCATCTGAAGAACAGTGGTGTGGTCGCAGGGACGGGGCAGCATGCTGTCCAATTGGGAAAAAAACAAAAAAACATCAATGGCGACACAAGCATTGACCGATGCAGAGAGAGAAATCACAGACAAAAATATCAGGCACTTAGGTCCAACAGTGGACACAACCTTCACCAGTGTAAGGAAGGACACATTTATATGATGGAGAATGGAAAATATAAAAGCTTTAACAAAAAGTATCCCTTAAAATGATTTACCTTGAGGTATTTTCACTTAGAAACCTACTATAAAAGATGTAAAAGTTGTTAGGTACACCACACGATCATGAGATGCTTGTAAGACATCTGGTAGATTAAGTAATGACAAACAACAACAGTCCTTCAAAGAGGTAATGTAAGCTTCACTAAGCTTGTTGCTGTGCATTTGTACTTTTAGTGATTGAAGTTACAAGTATATGCAATTTACAGTTTTACTGTTGAAGTTTGCGATGAAATAAACGGTTGAATTACATCGAGGTCCGCTTGTTGTCTAATTGGAGTTCAAAGAACCAACAAGCAAAACAAAAAGGAGGAAAGACGGCATGTTCCACGCTGGTGTTAAACAGTGTCCCTGTGATCAGTTGATTGTGAGAGGGAGAAAGATTTAATATTAATACAGCATGAACAATATAGCTTACTAGAAATAGATGTATCAGTTTTGCATCAACTAATTTGACATTTTTGAATGGACTTAGACTGGGCCACACATGAATAAACTTAGACTATTCAACCGAAGCTCTGGCTTAAATCATGTTTACAATTGCTATCCTATGGAAATGTCAAGCTCTGCCCTAATCTCAAGACATTTGAAGCCTCTTCCAAGCTACCCTAATGCCTAATGAGGAAAAATAGTGATAGTGTAAACAGAGAGACTTGCAATTTTCTACTACACACAGTGCTTTGCATGTAAGCTGAACGAAATTATTTTGGTCTCATTTGTCCAGAAGACCATTACTACATGTAAATACCTTGTATAAATGCCTCTCAACAATGGCTTTCTTCATCTCACTGCTTCGTAATCTCCAGATTTTTTAAATAAACATAGTAGTTGTCTTTTTGACACAATTTACCTGCTGAGGTGTGGATCTCTACAGCTCCACCAGATTCACCATGTACAGTGGTCTAGAAAGGTCAAGAAACAGCAAAAGCTGCAATGCAAATTCAAGCCCCAACACAGTGACAAAAGCCACAACAAAACTGCAAGTCACAGAACAGCCAAAGTTATAACACAACAACAAAGTCATGATGGAACAATATAAGCCAAAACGCAACAACAACAAAAGCCAAAAGACAACAACAAAGGCCAGAACACAACAACAAAAGCCACAATGCAACAATAAAAAGTCATAATGCAACTATAAAAGCCACAAGGCAACAACAAAAAGTCCCAATGCAACAACAAAGCAACAACGCAACAACAAAAGCCACAAGGCAACAACAAAAGCCAGAAGACAACAACAAAGACCAGAACACAACAACAAAAGCCACAACGCAACAATAAAAAGTCATAATGCAACAACAAAAGCCACAACGCAACAACAAAAAGCCAGAAGACAACAACAAAGGCCAGAACACAACAACAAAAGCCACAAGGCAACAACAAAAAGTTCTAATGCAACAAAAACAGCCAAAAGGCAACAAAAAAAGTCATAATGCAACAATAAAAGCCATAATGCAACAACAAAAGCCATAGCACAACTACAAAATCACAAGACAACAATAAAAAGGCAGAATGCAACAACAAAAGCCACAACGCAACAACAAAAGCCAGAAGACAACAACAAAAGCCACAAGGCAACAACAAAAAGTCCTAATGCAAAAAAAAAGCCAAAAGGAAACAAAAAAAGCCACAAGGCAACAACAAAAAGTCCTAATGCAACAAAAAAGCCAAAAGGAAACAAAAAAAGCCACAAGGCAACAACAAAAAGTTCTAATGCAAAAAAAAGCCAAAAGGCAACAATAAAAGCCATAACGCAACAACAAAAGCCATAACACAACTACAAAAGTCACAAGGCAACAAAAAAGTCATAATGCAACAATAAAAGCCATAATGCAACAACAAAAGCCATAACACAACTACAAAAATCACAAAGGCAAAAGTCACAAGGCAACAAAAAAGCCAGAACACAAAAACAAAAGCCACAAGGCAACAACAAAAAGTCCTAATGCAACAAAAAAGCCAAAAGGCAATAACAAAAGCCACAAGGCAACAACAAAAAATCCTAATGCAACAACAATAAGCCACAAGGCAAAAACAAAAAGTCCTAATGCAACAACAAAAGCCACAAGGCAACAAAAAAAGTCATAATGCAACAATAAAACCCATAACACAACTACAAAAATCACAAGACAACAACAAAAAGTCATAATGCAACAATAAAACCCATAACACAACTACAAAAATCACAAGACAACAACAAAAAGTCATAATGCAACAAAAAAGCCTCAAGGCAGCAACAAAAGCCACAATTATATTTACTTTTAGTGTTCGAATAAAGAATTTATTCATTCCTTCAAAAGGCAACAACAAAAGCCACAAGGCAACAACAAAAAGTCCTAATGCAACAAAAAAGCCAAAAGGCAACAACAAAAGCCACAAGGCAACAACAAAAAGTCCTAATGCAACAAAAAAAGCATAAAGGCAACAACAAAAGCCACAAGGCAACAATAAAAAGTCCTAATGCCACAACAATAAGCCACAACGAAACAACAAAAGCCACAAGGCAACAACAAAAGCTACAAGGCAACAAAAAAAGTCATAATGCAACAATAAAACCCATAACACAACTACAAAAATCACAAGACAACAACAAAAAGCCATAATGCAACAAAAAAGCCTCAAGGCAGCAACAAAAGCCACAATTATATTTACTTTTAGTGTTCGAATAAAGAATTTATTCATTCCTTCAAAAGGCAACAACAAAAGCCACAAGGCAACAACAAAAAGTCCTAATGCAACAAAAAAGCCAAAAGGCAACAACAAAAGCCACAAGGCAACAATAAAAAGTCATAATGCAACAATAAAACCCATAACACAACTACAAAAATCACAAGACAACAACAAAAAGTCATAATGCAACAAAAAAGCCTCAAGGCAGCAACAAAAGCCACAATTATATTTACTTTTAGTGTTCAAATAAAGAATTTATTCATTCCTTCAAAAGGCAACAACAAAAGCCACAAGGCAACAACAAAAAGTCATAATGCAACAAAAAAATGTTTTACCCTTGTGGGCCACCTTAGCATGGGAACTTGGCAGCTTCTCTGATTAAATGCTCTCCTTATGGGGCCTTCCAATTTCGGTGGATGGCTTCGTTGGGTTTCACATTGTGGATGATAGATGGTGTTTATTTATCTTCATCATGCTGTTTGTTCACTAATATGATCAGCACACCTTTTAAGGCCTGTCTATCAGTTGTACAGGATTGGCCTCTTTTTTATTAAAACAACTCTTTATTTCCACACGTGTGCAACTCTGTATTGGTTTAAAAGATACCATTTCAGAAAATACATTAGGTTTATGGTTGTAACGTGACAAAATGTGAAAATGTTCAAGGAGTATGAATTATTTTGCACAGTGCTGCATCTGTAAATGGATGTTATTGTTCCTCCGTCTCACATCTACACCTATTTTGTGAATAAGCAACGGCTTCCACAGATTCACACCTTTTGGTGGTTTTAACTGCTACAGTATTCCTTCCATCTTTTTTCCACTGTCCCAAGTGGCTCCAAAAAAATTATTTATTGCAGCTCAGGGTTCTGAGCCATCTCTTTTATCTCCCGGGCTACTGCATAACCGAGAAACCCACAAGAAGAAGCTGTATTGTAAAAGCTACTCTGGTTGTGTGGGTGGAAACAGCAGGGAAAACCAGACAGCACAGTACTGGGCAGAGATGGAAATCAGGGAGGTGTTTGGAACAGAGGGTAAAAAAAAAAAAAAGAGTTTCCTTCATGAAAATCGGATTGTTTATGGCTGCCGTGGCAACTAGATCTTCAAAAGATATCTACAGTCTCCCCCATAGATCACTGTGCCAGGTCCAGAAGAGGAGCCTCAAGAGAGTGGATAACAAGAAGCTTTCTGATTGAAAATCCTTTAAGAATTGATTACAGGCTGAAAATATTCCCGCTTCACCGCTCAACATGATGCCGGAGTCTGATTCTAGCTAACCTGAGAGACAGAAGAAACACACCATCACATACGCAGAACCAGTCTGAAATTTAAGGAAGACTTAAACAGCTGCTGATTAATTATTAGTCTAAGTGTTTTGTATCCTTGATAAAGAGGTCTTTGTTGTGAACGTGGGGTTATTAGATCCCCTTAGAAGCTGAGCTGCACTTCACTGAGCCCAGCTTTTTAAATAATTCCACTTTTCCTTTTCCTTCCTTCCTCCAGTGCCTCAGTCGCTGAAACCAGCGGACAAACGAGAGTCCTCTCTCTCTCTCTCTTGAGAACAGATGCATGTAAATGAAAAGTAATTAAACACTGAATCTCCCGCACTCTAATTCCTTCTCTGAATAATGAATGCAGGATGGTGGGTTTTTGTACAGGGGATTGTGATTGGATCTACTTTGGCTGCAGCACAGATATTTTTCTCTGTGTTCTTAACTTGGCTTAGATTAGAAGATGAACGTGCTTCAGCAGCAGGGCTTTCTTGTCCTTCAGTCGGCAAACACACTGAGCATCACACCCACGCCGACACCTAAAGCGCTACACGCAAAACACACCCGTGAATAAAAGCGGACCGTCGCCCCTGCTGTTCTCTTCCGTGTTGCTGCAAATAAAGCCCAGCAAAGGAGTTGCACAACATGCACACAATCGCCATGCGTGTTCGTGTCTGCTCCTTAAAGACGCGGCTGTCGGGCTGCTCAAGCAGAATTGTTTCAGGAGCTCTAACGCTTTGAAAATAAAGCTCTCTGGCTCAGCATGCTAAAACATGTGCTTGACCCTGACACGTCTTGATATTTTGGAGCTGATTGCACTGCTGGCTTGACTCAACCAGGACTCAATAGCCTGGCAAGCACGCCTGCTCTTTCAGGGTGTTCAGGTAGGCTTCGCCTGAGTGGACTGACACAATTAAGAGTGTGCAAAAGGTTGGATTTAATTGGCTGCTTTTGTCTGACAGTTCATTCCATTGTGGTGGCGACATGGCAGCACAGATGAGTTTTATTTTTGAAGCTCATTTGTATATCATCCTCAACATTGTATGGTTACCTTCCTTTACGGATAAATAATATCGTAAGAATATATGAATATGGGGCACTTGAAACCTTTGATGTTATTGATGACATTCTAAGGTTAAAGCTGCAATTTTTGTACAGTGAATTTGAAAATGCTTTACATTTAATTGGTAATAAACTTCATTCATTTTTAGTTTTTGTTAATCGTCATTGTTTTGTGGATATCAGTTTTCACTTTGACAATTAAAAAAATGTTTTTTTTTGGTAGGAAAAAAAAGCAAAATTTTGTTGATCATGACTGATTTGTAAAAACAGTAAAAGGGAGTGAATATTTTGTATAGGCACTGTATAAAAATACAATTGAAACCAGATATTTACTCAAAAACATTTTCTTCTTTACTATCATACATCAAATAAGAATTTTTCTTTTTGTAGGTCAATAAATATTAACATATTTTTTGTATTTGTGAAATGTCAGAATATAGAGAGACAATTGTTGTGTTTTTAATTACTTTCATGAAAGTCAGAAGCAGAGGTGGGACCAAGTCATTGTTTTGCAAGTCTTAAATACCGTACTTTTCGGACTATACACCCCTACTTTTTTCACACACTTTGGACCCTGTGTCCTATTCAACAATGTGGCTAATTTATAGATTTTTTTACTGGCTAACGGCCTCCGGGGGTCACTATAGCAGGAAGCGTAAAAGTGAGACAGACATGTGGGGAAAGATTATACACCGAAGAAGACAATACCGGTAGTTTTCATGCACACACCCTCACCATAAAAAACATACGAAGAAATGATGCTTTGAGGTTAAAGGCAGCTGGAAGTCAAAGCAGGACGTAGAGCTACTGCACGTAAGTTTGAAGTTAATGAATCGATGGAGAGACGTCGGAGGAGGCAGCGGGAAGAAATGAGTCAGTGTAAAAAGACGACAAAAGCTTTAAGAGGACAGAGGATAAAGACACTGAAGAAGACGACTTCAGTGTTTTTAGTGAGGAACAGGAAGATGAAGATAGCGACCAATAGCTTTTCTGGTAGGCTAAAGTATGTTTTATTTTCAAACCAGGCATGTTACTGCCATGTTGTGTTGGCGTGTTGGCGCCCTACTGCTGATTTTCATGCAGAGTAAAGAAAAAAATAAAAGCACGTCTCAAATCAGAACTAGAAAAGCAATTAAAAATATTTCAGACTTTTGGTATTTTCCCCCAAAAAATGTCTGTTAATGAGACAAACGGCGGTCTTTGTGCTGCTGCCACGCTCTTCCAGCGGAGAGCAGAGATTCGGGGTTGCTGCGCGAGGGGAGCCGCTTGTGAGCTTTCTGACACGGGAGAGGAGTGGAGGTCAGCATCGCTGGTCGGTGAGTGGATACACGATTCATGTCGGATCAACCCCAAAATTTAATCAGTTGTTCCTGGTCCCATTGTGGATATTTCCTGAAAATTTCATCGAAATCCACCCATAACTTTTTCAGTTATGTTGCCCACAGACAGAGACAGACAAACAGACAGTCGGGAATGAAAACATTACCTCCTGGCTGTGGTAACTAAAAGACATCTTAACTGTACCGTCTTTCTGTGTAAATATCTCATGTTACAACATGGAAACGTGCGGCCTCTATATGTACGAAATGGATGCCCTTTTAAAATTTAGCAGGTGCAACTTATATTCAGGTGCGCTCAATAGTCCGAAAATTACGGGAAGTCTCAAGTCTCAAGTCCCGAGTCAAGTCTCAAGTAAATAAAGACAACTCCAAGTCAAGTCTCAAGTCAATACAGGAAAGTTTCAAGTCAAGTCCCAAGTCTGAAACTTCGAATTTCAAGTCATTTCAAGTCATATTTTAAAACAATGTTGCAATTATATGTTCAATGTAAATCATAAACTTTGTGTCTTTTAAAAAATCTGCATTTATTTCAACACTTGATGAAAAGAGGGCAACTGAAAATTGACAAAATGTAGTTCTGAATTCGCACCTCTATGTTGCATAGTTTAATCAAACTATGCAAATAAGAATAGTCTTCCTTAAAACTATAGTTTCACTGATTCACAGTTAAGGATTAAAGACATTTTACAAAAGAGTACGGGTAATGTAATTTTCAAGATGATATTGAGATTTATAAGAGTCATAGGCATTAAAACTATTGCAGTCTTCACTCCAGTCCTGAAGGTGGCAGTAATGCACCCCAAGTTGTTTGCCAACTACCATAAAATAATAATAATAAGAAGAGCACGTGTTATTTGTAGGCTAATAATGAGCATGCTAAACTACTAAGCTACGACAGTAAGGAAGGAAATTAAAAAGGTTTTAAGCGACAGATAATGTTGGATTGTGAACGTTAGACTTGTAGACTATTTTATTGGAGGACATTAATTTGACCTTTTTTGTTCGAGATGGCTCGGTTCTGTCTATGATTAAAGGCTACGAATGGTGAGTTTAACATTATTTTACTTTCTGAGTTGTTTGGCAAAATCGTTTCCTGTTTCTACAGATATGATTTTATCATTGATTTGCACATGCCATTGGAACCACAGGAATATTAGTGTTGCAATTATGTATGAAATATATATGTATATAGAAAGCATGTCGGAAAAAACCTAGCAGATTTGACGTGGAAGTACGTAACATCCAACCAGAATATATATAAGAACGCTAAGCGGAACACTTTCCTCAAAACTCTGCATACAGTTCTAATAAGCAATGTTCAGCATCCTTGTTAACAAAACTGGCATTAACAAATAATTAGCTGCCCGTTTTTCTTGGATGTGCTTGGAAAACCGGATTTAAATTGGCATGACAAAAACAGTATACAAGTGAGAGAACATTTGCTAATGAAACTAAATTAGCTTAAGTCAGCTATGGGATCGTTGTACAAAAAAAGTACTACCTACCGTTTTTTATGGAACTTCAAATGGACGTAGTTCCATCTCCATCTGTGATTCTTTTCTTGCATGTTTTTACATATAGCACTGCATTGGTGAAATACTTTGTAAATTATGTTCTCCAAAGAGATTACTATTGGGAGAATAATTGTTGTTGGCTGCAGCGCTGTACAGAGAGACAGAGGGTTAGGCTGGCTTTTTTGTTTTAAATCTGGTCATTTGATTGGCTGTTCTGCAGACATATGTACATAGAGGCAGTCTCCATTTGTTTAGACAGGATGAGTGAAATGGCTTAAATGTGAGCAATTTTGAATTAAAAGATGTTTTAAAGTTTAGGTATTTGGTAAAATAGCAAATCTTTTTAAGAAAAAAACGTGCACGTCTAAGTCGAGTCCACACCTCTGGTCAGAAGTATACATACACTAAGTTTAATGTGTCTTTAAACAAAAAGAAACTCCAGATGATTCCATTCTGAGCTTAAGAAGCTTCTGATAGGTTAATTAAGTCCATCTGAATTAATTGGTGCCACATCTATGGATGCATATAAAGGCACACCCCCAAACACAGAGCCTCTTTTTTTGTCATCATGGGAAAATCAAGAAAAATCAACCAAGACATCAGGAAAAGAATTGTGGCTTATCTTTAGGTGTAATTTCCAGAGCCCTGAAGGTCCCTCGTTTATCCGTTCAGACATTAATACGCAAATATAAAAAAACATGGGGACGTCCAACCATCATACCGCTCAATGAGGAGATGGATTCACTATCCACAGTAAAACCAGACATCCGCCAGGAAGTTGAAGCTTGGACGAAGCAATGGGTCTTCCAGATGGACGATGACCCCAAAGCTGACCTCTAGATTAATTACAAAGTGGCATAAGGACAACAAAGTCAAGGTACTGGAGTGGCCATCACAAAGCCCTGATCTCAGTTCCATAGAAAATTTGTGGGTGGCAATGAAAAAGCGATGGCGAGCAAAAAGGGCCTACAAACATGACCCACTTCCACCAGTTCTGTCAAGAAGAGTGGGCAACAGTTCCAGCAAACTATTGTAGAAAGTTTGTGGAAGGAAACCTGAAACTTTTGGCTCAAATACAACGGTTTTAGGGCAATTCTACCAAATATTAAGAAAGTCTATGTATAATTATGACTTTGATGAAAGTAATAAAAAAATACATAATGCTCTCTCCACATATTCTAATATTTCACAAATACAAAAAAATATGTTAACATTTAGTGATCTAAAACAAAAACAAAAATGTCTGATTTGATAATTGACAGTAAAGAAAAAAATGTGTTTTGTTTTTTTATACTTAAGTGTACGTTATTATCTGGTTTGGACTGTACATCTTGATGATAAGGAGGCTGTATTTCATTCATGAAACTTTTTGTTCCTAAAATTTTTTAAAAAGTGATTTAAGTATTTAACTTTACGTGGTTTTGCTTTTAATGTGATGTCTTTCATATGTTTTTGCCCACAGAACTTCTACAATTTACGCATTCAGACGGAAGCCACTCCTAGGCTGTGTAAAATCCCTCCTTTATTTTACTGATTTTATTTACTGATCAGAACCTCATTATACCTCTTGCTATGGGATGCTTTTCCACAAGGTTGGTGCTTACCAGCTTTCGGGGCTATTTCAGTAGAAGTGCTTCTTATTGCAGACCTTTCTTCCCAAATAGCTCCGTAATGGGCAGAACCATTTAGATTGTTTGGCTAAAACAGATGTCTGAAAACCCTCATCAGGATGCCGTCCAGATAAAAAGCACCAATATTATGAATCATACTAGGGGCTCAGGCAGTCTGTTGTTTTCAGAAGCTGGGATATATTAAGTTAGATCAGTAGGCAGGGGAATAAGGAAGGAGGCTGGTTTGAAATTACATCTGAAACACCAAATGTGAGCTAAACATTTCAAGAAAAGCAAAACGGCATCCTGTGGTAACAGCTCCGCCCTACTCTCCATCAGCTCCCTGACAGCTCTAGCTATAGCTACAGTGGGATGAGAGACTGGGCTAAATGTCAGACGTTTACACACGTGCAGGACCACTGCTCAGAGGCGTGCACAGATTTCTGTACTGCAAAATGCATAATTTTTTAAAGAACCTAAACTGAGCTCAACTCCAAATATGCTTCCAATTTAATGTGGAAGAATAAACAAAAGTATTAAAAGCACAAAAACCTACCTAGGTGTACAGTTTATAAGTTCATAAGCAGATGAGATCTGGATTGAACCTGGTCCTATCTGAACGCTCGCACACACCGTCAGCGGACGAAAATAAAATGGGAGTCTGTCCCTGCCTTTATCAGGAATACCGAGAGGGTCGTTCAGCTCTAAGTGCACGGCGAACACACCCACACACTGAAAGCTCACACCGCTCTGTTTGGATGCGTGTGGGAGTCGGTGACACTTTTTAGTCGGTTTCTGATTATCTGCTTCGGCACCAGTTTTGTTTCATTGTGTTTGATTGAACGCACAAAGAAGAAGAAAAAAAAATCCCTCCATTCTCCCTCTTTCCCTCAGCCCCATTTTACACGGGAACGAGCCTTTATCAGTTCAACCCTCTGCGTCCTTTCAAAAACGCTTCCTCTCATTATTTTCGTTTTGTATTTGCCACACTGAATCCCTTTCGTGCCTTTTCCTGTGTCCTCTCCGCTTGCAGCCTGAAAATATCGCTTACTTCTCACACACGCAAAACACAAGAAGCTCACAATGGTGGCCGGCCGTCGCTTTTTCGGACAACCGCTGACGAACGCGGGCTCTCGATTTGGCCCAGCCGCTATTTTAAGAGTCGCTTGTGTTCCTGCCGATAAGCCACAGCTGCCAGAGTGCCACAAAGCTCCGGATAAGTTACCTTCTCCCTAACCTGCCACCATGAAAGCTGGATTTAAACTGGGAACACTTAAGACGGAAAGCTTCAGTGGAGGATCTCCAAATCTACCAGGTTCTAAAATTATTTCCCTTAAAGCTCGAGTGTACAAAGACAAAACACAGATTCCACACTGTCGTCATTGTAAAATAAAAAGCAAATGCAAAATTGAAAAAAATAAAATAAAATACATCCCATGATTTAAATACTTGTAGAACCACCTTTAGGAGCAATAATGATCATAATGTACTCTGTATGACCTTATTGCCCACGTCGTGGAGGAATGTTTGCTCACTTTTGTTTCTGAACCAATCTCTCAAAGTCCCATCACAGAGTTTTAATCAGATTTAATTTTTGATTTTTTTTTTTTAAATCCGTTGTAACATCTTGATTCTTTTTTCTTTTCAGCCATTTTGTTGTGGATTTTCAGCTGTATTTGTTCTATTAATTAACTGTTTCTGTGAAGCTTAAGATGCTGGACAGACAGCTCCACATTTGACTTTATATTAGTTTGGTATCCAGAGGAACTGATGGTGCCCAGGTCCAGGGGGTTCAAAACAAGCCCTCATCACCACTGTCCACTGCTGTGCATTACAGTCAGATTTAAAGGGATATTCCACCCCTAAGTGAAATTTAGTCTATTGATATCTTCCCCAGAGTTTGATAAGTGAGTGAAATCATTTTGTAACCAGCCCAGTCATTCTCCTAATCTGGCAGCGGGTCCATTTGCTTTAGCTTAGCATAAACAATGTAAGTGAATGGTAACAGCTAGCATTTTGTGGGCAAACGTCGTGAAAAGTACTCAATAATGATCGAATTATTCCTGGTAACACGAAGAAAGTACAGGAGCCAATTTAGAATTGGGACTACAGCCGCTGCCAGGAAAATGACTGGGCTGGTTAAAGAATGCATTTACTCATTTATCAAACTCTGGGGAAGATGGCGACAAAAATTCACTTAGGGGTGGAGTATCGCTTTACAGTAAGTGCTGATATGTTGTTTTTTCCTCCCAAAACACAAGGTGGTGCATTACGTTTAACAGATGTCAGTAATAGCTAGTTACATTAACATGAGTAACTTTTTGGAGAGGAAAAAAGTACTTTTGGAGTACTTTTACTGGAGTAATATTGTTTTGAAGTATTGCTACTCTTGAGTAAAATCACTGAATGAAAAACAAAGAATCCATGAGACACAGACATACACATACAGCCATTGTTGAAGTGTGAGCTCCCGTCTGCACACAAGCTTTGTTGTTCTAATGTTACTTTCTATCTGCTGAGCCTGTTGTCCCATTTTGGGATCAACTGGTGTTACAGTAAACACTATATACTGTCACTGGAAATACCATGACCTGTTCTAACGTGCATAATATACACTACCTACTGTAAGTATTGGTTTCAAACAGTACTTTATGTCAAAATTTTTTTTTATTTATTTAATTAAGTGTTTTAACTAGGTTTTTGCCTGCATTTGTTATTTTATCAAAGTTATTCATTTCCATTCTTTTTTTTTATTTTAGTCTTTAAAATACTAGAATTTGCACATACGGCTCTAATGTCTAATGACATCAATTTAAAATATTGAATCTGATAACAATTCCAACAAGTTGATCAGCTACTCACATTTCTAGTAGCCTTTTCATGACAGACTTTTTTTACTCTTAATTGAATCCTTTCTTGGACGGATACTTTTTACTTTTACTTGTAGTCGAACTCGGAAATTCCAACTTCCGAGTAGGAAAAGGCCCAACTGGAACGTCCCCTAGAAGTCGGACTTCCCACGCAAACTTGCGCCAACCTCCAGTTCCAACATGGCCACTCCTCAAATCAACAATAGTAGCTGTGGTGGAAACATGTTTATTTTACAAGACACACCAATAAGAGTGCTAAAATCGATGTTACATGTAGAGCCTGCCGCTTTAAACTAAGCCAAATAAAAGTGGGGTTTGCATACGGAAAGTACAGCTTAAAACGATGTTTGTAAGACGGACTACCAACAATGGCTACCTTGCCGTCGCCAGATTGGAATCCCGCCTTATCCAACTACGTTAACTAGAACGCTGATTACTCAGATGTGACTTCCTACCCAGCTCCGAGTTCCGACTGCCAAGGTAAATGGAACGCACCATTAGGTTCCATCTGTCTGAACTACATTGTTCCGTTAGACCTACTCTGTCCTCCCATGTTTTGAGGAGAACAGGGTTTCTCCTACAGCTTTTCCAAAAAAAAAAAGAAAACAGCCATACTTGTTTAGTTTGCTTAGTAACTTTGCAAAGGCAAAAGGAGTCTCTTGGGTTATTGCAACACATTCTTCGCCGATTTATGCACAGCAACCATTTCCTCTAAAAGACCATTGCTGAAGTCTTTCTGATGAAGTCGTTGGCTTTGTGTCAACCCTCATCTGTAAGCTCCAGACTGCTAACTAACAATCACACTGCTTGCTTTAATAGATGTCACTTTTTTTCATTTGGGCTATTTTTGTACAGTAAAAGCAAATGTATGGATTTGTACGAGTGTCTTGCTCAAAACAGATGAAAATAACTTTATTTCTATTAGGTCCTGAAATTAAAAACCTCATTGAAAGAGACACTTTTCTTGTTAGCGTTATTGTAAAAATACAACAGGTCTCTCATTTTGGTGGCTGTAGGTTCGCAGAGCCTGCCGAGGAGAGTCCCTGAGCGCTTGGTATCAGGTTTTTATTTTCTCACTCTTTCCCTTCTGCTGCTTTCCAGAAAAGTTACAAACAGCTAAGTTTTTCTTTTCTTCACACAGACTGCATGCTGGTACAGCAGATCTGACAGAGAAACAGTGCTCTGGGCACAAAGACAAACACCAGGAACAAAAACCAGGAGCAATAACAAAAAGAAGAGGGGGGCAAATGACGATAACAATGATAAATGAAATCAGATAAGAGAGATAGCACAGACAGTAAACTAGACCATAAGCCAAAACGACACGTTATTCCCAAGACATGCATCAAACAGAGGAATATACGCAGCTGCTGTATATTCCCCCACATTTATACCACAAGGCCACACCGACGACAGGCGACAGGGATGTATATGGTTTACATTTGGCAAAGGGAGTGCACACAAGAGCAGTAGAGTACCTATTTATGAGAGGGCTTTCACTGGATGGCTCAACACACTCACAGGGAGGGAAGGAGGTCCCAGTCAGGCAGCCAGCCAATGGTGACAAGAGAGGGGAGAGGGTTCAGTAAATAGTGGTGGGAGGTGGGGTGGGAGGGGGGCGTGGCTGAGGGTTTTTATACGCAGCTGACTGTGGATGAGCTGGAGGTGGATTCAGACGTTCATTTTTAAATCAAACAACAGTTTATTTTTCATCTTAGTGCACTGCATCATGGGTGACCTCTCAGGACAGACCACAGCAGCTCCCTGACTCAAATAGAGCAAGGTTTTACCTACTCCTTCTGCATCATTCAACATCAACCATCAGTGTGTTTGGAAGTTCGGATGAAGCTTTGGTGAATTTACTCTAAACTGAACTGAGTTTGAAAGACATACTTAAGATTCCTGCAGGGAGGAGAGAAATTAAAACAGCAGAGGCCAAATCAAAGGATCAGAAGTTTAAAAATCGTCATGAAGCAACAACTACTTCATTTTTTCCCCCTGTAAGACCTTGGAATTATTAGATTTAGGATGTTAATGTGTAATTAAACAAGTCGTTTTAGCATTTTATGGACATTTCAGTGGAAATTTGATTGATTTAAAGACTTTTACCTTCAAGTGAGAAGGTAAAATAAAAGAAGTCTAATATATTGAAAGATATTTCAGTAAACGGAAACAGGGGAAACACTTCAATGGGCAAAAAGGTCCACCAATATGAAATAATAAAAACTCACCACTAGCTGACTTACATTACAAAAAATATCCAAGAGAACGAATCGTACGATCTAGAACCAGAGAATCCAAAAGACAAACGAAGCAGCAAGTAGAAACGGATAAGGATGGACACTGACCTGTACTCTTCTGTCACTCGTTGCAGTACTTGTACATAAAAAACTAAGAGCTTTATTTAATATCACGTGAAAAAGAAAGTGCACCTTCTTTAAAACCTCGAATTCTACATTTCAGAGCGTTAGAAAGTTGTTCCAAATTGATCAAAATCCAACCACAAGATTCAACACTGTCACAAAATATTTAAAAAAGAAAAAAAAAAGGCTTCTCCATTTTTGGCTTCATCTTTGTTTAATAAAATGTATATTTTTGCAAAATTGAGATTAGATTGGGATAAATTTAGGACCTGGTTGAGACTAGATCGTGTTTTATTACGTGGCGGTGTACAAAAGAGGGTGTACTTTGTTTTTATTATAACTATGACTCCACTTTGGAATCAAGGCAAGAGTTATGATGCAATAAAATTGTCCAATGACTGTTACACATCTATCATAAAGTAACAGCAAGAAGATTCCATTCGCAGATTTCCTGAGGACGTCCAAATACACCACACGAATACCCTGTTAAGATCGCTTTTAAATTCCTTGATATCATTTGTAAATAAAACATGGTGTAGATGCATTTACAGTAAGGAAACATATTATAGCAAAGCTGGCAATCATTGAACTGGGAAGTTGAATAGGGAACTCCAGCCTCAGTGCAGCAAATTAGATCTACTGCTGCAATGATCAGGATTCAATACACCTTCCAATTTAATGCTCCAAGCCGAGTAAAAGTGACCTATTGACTGTGAACAGAACTCACCAGACGGGCGAAGGGAACTTTCCTATCCAGATCGGAGTGATAAGGCTGCTGGGAGAATTGCATTTAGCTCAAGGTTCAGTTAAGAACAAGGTTCAAAGGCTGCAGGAGTGACAACTTTGAGTTTTTGGTGCCAAGGCGTTGCCACAACAACCTGGTCGACAACCGTTTCGTTTTTATGGCATTCACCTCCGAAGCAACAAATATTAGGAAAAGAAAATAAGCCACCATTTATAGACGCCGCGTGAGTTTGGATAGATTTGTCAAGCTGACTTGTACATGCCTGAGCTGTAAAAAAAAAAAAAAAAGCCAGGGCCTAGGGCGGCTTCATGCCGTTCCAAAGTAGCTGGTCCGTCTCAACAGAGATACTGACAGACAGTTGGCTGTAATAGACATTAATACAACAGGCGGGGAGGGCTCCAACCTGTGGAAGTGCTGAAAGAGCACAGCTTATATTTAACAGATGAATGCACATAAATTAGACTGAATGGCCTTTTTGCTCTTAATAGCTAGTGTGAGCCACGGTCTGCTGCATGTGAAACCAAGTGATGAACGTAAGAAAACTCTGAGCGGTGCTGTAAGCCACAGAAGTATCTCTTTATGGAAATACTTATGCATGTGATCTATAACAAAAGTTATAGTAACGTGCAAATGCATCCATTTCTCATAACCTTTGTCACATTTTGTCACGCTACGACAGCAAACTTCAATGTTTTTTAGTAGCTCATAAAAATGGAAGAAAATCAATCTATATTTAGCCCTCTTAGCTGTGACACCCCAAAATTAAATCCAATGCAATCAAACACCTTCAAGGGTCACCTAATCAGTACATAGACTCGTGCTGTATATAATCATGCAGCTGTTCTGAACATTAAAGAACAGCAGCATCATGTAGACCAGGGGTGGGGAACCCTGGTCCTCGAGGGCCGCATTCCTCTAAGTTTTCCATGCAACCCTGCTTCAACACACCTGACTCAAATCGAATGGATCCAACAGCCAATGAAGTTCTGCACAATTACTAGTTAATTTGAATCAGGTGTCTTGACGCTAGGAAAAGATGGAAACCTTGCAGGATGAGGGCCAAGGTTCCCCACCCCTGATGTAGACCAAGGCACATCTTCTAGAGGACTGTACCATCCACCATCTACACATGGACAGAGTATGGAACAACTGCAAACCCACAGAGACATGGCCATCCACATGAACTGACAGGCCAAAGCAAGAAGACGGTGAATCAGGGAAGCAGCCAAGCGGCCCATGGTAATGCTGAAGCAGTCCCGCTAAGCCCCGCCCTTCTTAGTTACTGTTGCTAACTCGGAGGAGCAGCTAACTGTTTACAATGAGAGCGGTCAGAGCCGAAACAATACCTCAAGTGGCTGTTGACAACTTTTGGAGGCAACAACAGTTAATATCTTCGAGGGGTCTTCAGAAAGGTCGGGATTACGCCATGGAGGGCTATGTACAACATTTTTAAGTAGAATTACATGGAGAGAAAAAAACTGAGATTAGAGGCACGGATCTTCAGATCGCAAAGCAAGAGACCTGACCATCTTGGACGATAGAAACATCAATGAAGACCAGCATTGTTCCTGCACAGCAGGGTAATGTGCGAAACTCATTTACCATCAGTTAGCATGACGATAACCTGCTAAGTGGCTAGCTTAAGAAAGCTCATAATCGCTAGGCGTTATGTGATTGATATGAATTTATATGACCTGATTGCTAAGATTATACAAGACCATTGTCTTACCAAGAATGTCTACAAACATAGACATTGCTGAAATCTCAATACAGGGCACGTATTAACTTCACGCTCAATAAAGTTGGTATTTATGGAAAAGCCGAAGGGTTACAACAAACGCGTGCAAGAAGATGCTCTGGACAGATGGGAACAGCACTGAATAAGTCAGCCTGAACACAGCATCCCCATGGTAGCACAGGTTGGTGGAAGCGTCATGCTGTGGGGATGCATTTCAACGACGGGGACAGAGAAGCTGGCCTGAGTTGTTGAAGTTATTCCTGTCCAAACTTGGAAGAAAACTTGTTTGCGGACTCAGAAGGTTTGAAACTGGGCAGAGGTTGGACTCTAAACACACAGCCTGAGCCACAAAGGAACGATTTAGATCATATTCATGTGTAAGAATGGTCCAGAACTAAAATCCAATTAAAAACCGATGTTTACACACACTCTCAATAGAATCTGACTGAGCTTGAGCTATTTGGAAAAAGAAGAAGAATCTGGCAGCTACATACACTTAAAAACCTTTCTGCTGTAATTACAGAAAGGATTTCTATCACGTATGGACTCAGGGAG
This sequence comes from Valencia hispanica, assembly GCA_963556495.2. Taxonomy (NCBI): domain Eukaryota; kingdom Metazoa; phylum Chordata; class Actinopteri; order Cyprinodontiformes; family Valenciidae; genus Valencia; species Valencia hispanica. The sequence goes on along the minus strand of OY747706.1, from coordinate 44,869,863 downwards.
GATTAATCCAAAACGCCCTGTAAAGCTTGTGATCATAACATGACAAAATGTGGAAAAGTTCAACAGGTACAAATACTTTTGCAAGGTGCCGTATTGGCCTTCAGCCCCTCAAAGAGAAATGACATAAATAACTCAGTGGAAACTTCTCAGCTTTAAATAGCACTAAGCGTAAACATTTTATCTCAAGTGGCTCCGGCGGGAATAGAACCCATTATCCATGTCTGTCAAGACGGAATAACTTTGGTGTAATGCGCTCGATTCGATTGGCGGTCACGACGAACGCCATCAAGATGTTTTTCTTTGTGCTGATGTGAAAGGGAGACTTTCACTTCAGTGGCGTTTTCCTTTTATAACAGCTTTGAAGTTTAGACGATTTTATTTGGAAATGGCTGTGTTCCAAAAAGCCCTAAAACCCATGTGACTACAGTTGTCGAGCTGACAAATATTTGCTGCTTATCTGTATTTTACATTAACAAAAAAAAAATAATAATAATATTTTCATCTTAACTTTAAAAGAAAATCACACAAAAAAAAGCAACAACAAAAAATTACTAAGAAACACCAGAAGGCATAGAAAGAGTGTGCACAGCGAAAAGAGGCGTACCTTAAAGGCATACTTGCGGCTGATGTGATCCTCGGGTCCAACAGGTGAAATGACATAGCTGGGCAGAGGAATACTGCCCAAGACCTGCTCCTCTCTGCTGTCTGTGGAGAGAAAGAGAGAGGGAGGGAGGGAAGGAGGGAGAGAGAGAGAGAGAGAGAGAGAGAGAAAGTGAACGAGGGAGGGCGCAGGGAGTGGATAACCAGGGTGGGGTAGGTGAGGAAAAACAGCGATAAAGATAGAGAGGAAAGGAAGGGGCAATAAAATAAGTGTCACTCATCGCCCACTAATTTCACCCCCGGTCTGCCACCAGTATCATAACGCCCGCATGCCGTCACTCATTAGGCCGTGTTGTGCCAGAAGCCAAATGAGCAGCAGGGCCGCAGAGTAAACGCAGTCCGGCTCCAGCTGGCAGCCTTCTCTCTGACATCACCCACACACACACGCTTTTATCCCCCTATATTAGCAAGGACCGTGACTGACAAGATCCAGCCTCGCAACCTTTTACCTTAACCCTAAACTTTAGTCTTAACACTTCTCCTTGAGGAGTAATCTTCTCACATTTCAAAAGTATCCCCGCTGGCCCTCTAGGTTTACACCTCCCGAAATATTTGCTTTCCACTCAATACCGTCTCAGAGCGTTACAACATGTGTGTGTGTGCGTGTTCAACGATTACTTCATTGTAAAATTCACTACTGATATGAAAGAATGTGTGTTCGTGTCTCTGGGTGCTTAAAAGGAAGGTGATAAGGTGACGGTGTAGATTAAAAGGGACAGCTGGTTAAAAATATTCCAAGGGCCTTTGGAGGAGACGTTCCCTAAACGGTGGGCGCTTTTTATCCGCCATGCCACTTCTAGGCTCACTCGAGCGCGCACGCGCGCGCGTGCCACCCTCACACGGAGCAACCCTGACCAGCTCAGAAATGAATTACATGCACAGCGCCTTTCATAAGCATAAATGGGCATTCACATTATGTCACATTACATCGGCAAACTTGATTTTATTCGATAGACCAACGAAAAGCGTTGCGTCACTGTGACGCGGAAGGTAAAACATGGTTTTTTAGAGAAAAAAAAAACCTGAGAAGGTTTCTCTCCCAGCAGATTTTCACATCTAGAGGCTAAAGTTTCTTCACTTTCTTCTCAGCAACATCGCTAAAGCTGTGTGCTGAAGAGAAGCATCCCCAGAGCATGATGCTGCCACCACCATGCTTCACAGGGAAGTGGTTCACGGTGGTTAGCAGAGCAATTTCCTCTGTGCGGATGAATACATATTAAGGTATATTTTGTGTTTGAACTATTGAAATAGATGTCTTTAAAGGAGTCTCAAGTAGTGCTGCGTAGAAAAAAAAACAGAAAACAAAACAAACATTCTCTGATTCTAAATCGATTCTTATGAAAATTCGTAAAAATCAATTCGGACGTCCAAAAATCGATTTAATCATTAAACATTTGTTGCCCCTTTTTACAGCTCAAATAGGAGGCAAAAGTACAGATGGGCCTCTTAAGGCTTTGGTCTGAAAGGGTTAATACAGTTTCCCCCAGTGAACTTTAACCCCACCCAGTGTTGCGTCATGGAATTACAGGCATTTAATTAAGGTATCAGCTCAAAAAAACGTTTTTAAAGAGCACTAACCTAAATCAACGTCGAATTGGAACAGACTGGATTGGATCAAATTGTGATAATCGATTCTAACTCTTGAGAATCGCAATCGAATCAATTTTTGAAATTTTAATGGATTCCCAGCTCTAGTCTCAAGTGTTCGTGGATTTCTGTTATTCACGGGCAACTGTGGTCCCTAATCCCCGCAAATTCCAGCGGATCCACTGTACTTCGTGATGGTCTATTACATAAAATCCCAGTACAATACATCAGTAGGCTACTGGTCTGCCAAAATGTAAAAAGAAGTGTATGAATACCTTTGCAAGGAACTGTGGAAACGGTTAGCAAACTGAATAGCTAGTTATGGCGGTAGGGGGCTTCCCTCGCACAAAAATGACGAGTTCAATTTGTGGTTATTATACATTTACCTACAAAAATAGAAATGAAGGTAAACAGGCTGTAAAACAGAAAAAGAAGACCCAATAAACCTTATTTATCTGTTTGTATGCAGTTAGATGTGCCCACGCAATTTCTAATCACAAACCTTATGTCTGAATTTAAATGATGAGGCACTTCCTACCACGTGCATATAGATCTTAATTACAATGAGAAATGAGAGTTATGCTCAGCAAAACTACTGCAGTTATTGCAACTCAGACACCACCAAACAGAATTTCTGACTCAAAAATAGGCTAAATGAACTTTAATGAGAAAAAAAACAAAAAACATGTTAGTCAGTCGGCCAAATAAAAGAAAGCATACCCTAACTTATTGAGGGCTAACAAACAAATGATCACTGCAGAGAGGAGATTTGGAGACCACTGGGACATTCTTGCACAGGTATGCGAGTCACTGGGAGCTGATGTCATATTTACTGGAAACCATACTGTGACCTCGCCGAGGGCCATTCCAGTTCAGACCGATTCTGATCGGAATTTTGGACTTGAAAACCCAGGACCGCCATGGCAAAGAACATATCGAAGGTACGTGCATGACAGAAAAAAAGTTACTCTTTTGTTCCTTCTTATCCTTCCACCGACAAAAAGTGTAGCATGGCCTCCATGGCATGTGGGCCGTGTCCTTTTGTGAGTAAGAGCGCTTAAAAGGATTATGAGATTATTTTAAAACGGTTTTCTTTATTTTGCTCATAAAAACACCACAATGCTGGCTTTCAATCGCAGGTTTAAAGATCTTTCCATCCACAGTAAATCATGGTTTCAGAGGTTTTAAGCTGCTGTACATAAAAGCCTTACAGTCTCCAGACAAATGTAAATTTTATTGAAATTTAACCTGTACAAAAACAACATGACTGTTTTAAGCAGCAAAGTTTATTTTTTATAACGCCTGCTGTAGCAAATGTGTCTAGCTTTTTAAAATAAACCTCTAGGATTTTATCTTTGTTTTTAGATTTAATCCATTTCTTTAATGGGAATATCAATTATTATAAAACGATTTGATCAAAAATAACACGTAGAACATTCCCTACACTATTAATGTCATTTTTTGTGTAAATATTATCCATGTATTGCATGAAAGAAACTGTGGAAGCTAGCAATTTTTGTTACCTTTATATCAAAACATTTTCTAATTATTTGTCATTTTGGACAAAGTTATGAAGAGCCACAGCCTAAAGAGCAAAATGTGGCTCTGAAGCCGCAGGTTGCAGACCCCCTTGCTTTAGGCTATTGAAGATAATGGTTGAGTTTTCCCCACCTCAGAAAGCCTTAGGGTCATATCTCAATGTTTCACACAAAGATAAGCAAAAATAAAAAGACATGTCCCAAAAAATGATTTCAACTTAAAGAAATAAAGCTTTCTAAAACAACCCGGTCCTATATGGAAATGTCACTGCTCTCATATTTTATAGAATGAATAAACTGTGATTCACATTTTGGGTTCATTTTGATTCGGGCGGAATTACAGCCTGACCTATAAGAATCAAGAAATAACCTATACAGAACCTGTCTGACAACATGAAGAGGGCTAAAAAAAAATTTTTTTTAAAGCACAAAAAGTTAAACACCATCCGCTGATCTAATTACATGAACAGATAAAAAGAGTGATTCATTGATTATTCGGGGAAAGGTTACAGTGCCATTTGAATGTTTTAGGAGTCCAGCGAACCACAGTGAAAACCATCATCTGTATACGGCGAAAACGTGGAGCAGTACTGGATCTTCCCAGGAGTTGTGGGCCTACCATGTGTACCACAGGAGTGCCCTGCAGGCCTCAGTTAAGGTCAGTAGTTATGATTCGACAATAAGAGAGAGACTGAGTAATGAAGGCATCCATGGGGAGGTTGAAAAGAAACACAAAGCACCATCTCACATTTTCTCTTCTCAGTCCACTGAATATAAATTCATTGAAACTTGAAAAAAAAAAGAGGGGGGGGCGGTTAGGGGGGGGGAGTGAAACTTTTTGAAACATGTGCTTCCAGTTGCATCCAGTGTGACTAATGGAGAATTTCAGAAAAAGAGCATTCAGGCACAGTCAAACATTATGGCGGTAGTGTCATGGTCTGGGGCTGCTTTGATGCTTCAGGACCTGGATGACCATTTTACAACAAGGCTCCCCTTATAATGACTAATAAATTGTTTATAAATACGTTATTATTTAATCTGCAAACACTTTATAAATAATGAATAAGTGTTTATCGTGCATTCATTAAGGGGGAGAAAGAGACTAAATTGGTTCCTTGCCAAGAAGTGAGCTAATCGAGCTAATCTATGTAATTCATCTGGAGTTGCTAAATTAAACATTTCGGATTAAGTTAGTACCTCGTAAACATAATCAGTATATAAACATAATTCTTTAGCATGTAGTATTGTACTTTATCACTCCAATATAAATATGCACTATCAAAGGGAGCCTTCTTGCAAAGTTGGGAACCTAGATACTACTAGGTATTAACTTAGCCTAAAATGTTTAATTCTGCCTCTCTAGATGAAATATGTAGATGAACAGATTTGGTTCACTATTTAGAAGGAAACTGTTCAGTTTCGTCACTTTTTTTTTGCTGTAGTTCATATTTACAACATATCTATAAACTATTTATTAGCCATTTATAAAGGGAACCTTATTGTAACGTGGTACCCAAATACTTGACAATGACAATAGTTGAAAAGGAGGATCTGAAACATTTAGGTGTGACAAACCCCCCCCCCCTTAAAAAAAAATACAAAAAACAGAAGAAATCTATACAGGTGCCGACACTTACAGGTCGATTTAGTTACATGAGAACAAATGACCTGACCAATACACACAGCATAATGCAAAGATGAATGTGTGGTTGTCTTTGTAGACGCGCGAGATGAAAGGGAAAGGCGAGCGGGGACGGATCAGGAGTTTTCCTGTAGAGAGCAGAAACCTTTGAACTGAGCGAGAAAAGAGACTAAATGAAACGGCAGAGAATTGATGTCACCCTGCTGTTGAGGCGAGCAGACAGGACGAGTGACTCCCAAAAGGTTCTGGTAAAAATATGAAGGAAGGCGCGGGGAGGCAGATTAGGACAGGAAGAGGGCAGAGCCCGGCGGGCGTGCGATGTGTATGAGCTCTTGTCACATCCGTGGTTCACTCGGAAAAATCCAATTAAAGGCCGCCAAGACTGATTTACTGCCTCTTTTGTCAGCCCTACTTCACTAAACAATCAGAATGTGGTCTAAGCCTCAGCACCCCCAATCCCCCCACCCCCCCACACACACAGTTCATGCTGTCAAATCCAAAGTCAATTTGTTTCATAAATACAGATTTTTAAATGTAATGCAGGTTGACGCACAGGTTGAGTTCTGGAACAAGTTTCACAGCGACGTCTAATCACGGGTAGCCTCAGGCAGGCATTTGGAATGGCAACGTTTTTGGTTTTTAAAGCTTAATATTTTATGACTGATATCAGTAGGCATTTTAAACTATAATTAGCATCAGAGTATAAATAGTTTTATGAAGAAATGTAAATTAAAGATGCACAGAGAAATTTGCGGCTGAGTGGAATCGGTAGATTTTTACGCGTGATCGCCCCGGACTGAGGAGGAAACTTTTTTTTTTTTTTTGAACAGTGAATGCACCATACTACCAAGTAGGCTAACACTCCTCACTGTGGAAGAGCAAGCTACTTTGTTAGCCATTTTCATTATTTTAGCAGAAATGAAGTCGGGGGAAGCACATAAGCTATGGGATGTTTCCAGAAATTAAACTGTATATTCTATAGGGCCATGTTGGCTCTGAGGTGTCAAATAACATGGAATTGAGAGTATGTTTGCTTTGTTTTATCCATTTAGTCCATCTAATTTGGGAAACTTTGCATACTTTCTGAAATTTAATGCTTAATGTAAGCGTCTGTCACCTCTAGAAACTGCTGTTTACATTTTAAAGCTACAAAAAAAATGTCCCCTGGTTTTCTATTTTACGTTTAATGCAGGGGTGTCCAAAGTGTAGCCCAGGGGTCATTTGCGGCCCGTAGAGATGATTTTGTGCGACCCTCGACTACAATTCAAGACTCATCTATATATCTGCATCGACTCAGGTGATCGATGCAGATACATGAAAAAGAAAATATTGGTGCGGGTTACTGATCGGTGGCCTCTCACAAAAAATGACAAATTAAAATCTGCTTGAAATGTAAAATATAAAGTGCAACAGAAAGTAGTCCTTCACCGTCTATCAACCATGAAAACCAGACCTGGGCGGATCCATTTGGCTAGGTTTGGCTAAATAAAGCAAGTGACCCATATCCTGTTTTTGGTGATAAAAATACACACGCACACACATACGAGCACACGCACACACCCACACAAAATCCAGACAAAGCTAATCAACCTGAAAACACTGTAAGCTCTACTGTCTTTTTCTTTTTAATCGGGCAAACCTGCAAGTCCCTTTTTATGTTTTGCATCTACAATGATTCATAGATCTCTTTTTTTTTTTTTTTTTCTTTTTACAAAAATCTGACTAATTAGCTTGTTTCATTTTTTGCTTATGTTGTAAAAAGTAAAAATATGTATATTTTTGCAATATAAATACAAAAAATAAAATAAAAAAATCAAAGGTTTGTGTCCCTGCTAGGTATACTTTCAACTTGAGATTTTAGGCCCCCATGGAAACCCATTTGCACATCCCTGGTTAAATGCATTGACATCTGCTGCTTTTTTAATCAGTTTCATATTTTGTTTGTGTAGACCATGTAAAAAAAAAAAAATGCCCAGCTGTTTTCGTTATGTCAGGTCTGGTTACAAGGACTCACCTTTGTAGTAGAAAAGGCAGAAATCAGCCAAGACAAACCACTTCCTCTTCCAAAGGCGCATCCCAGAGCTGTCCTGCAGGGAGAAAAAGAAGCAAAATACTCTATTAACAATGTGCTACACAGTCCACAAAGAGAGAGAAGCAATAAAAAGCATGAGGATATTATGAAAATGAATAGGACAAGACAGGACAAAGCAGAACCAGAGAAGAATTGTGATTATTAGAGGAAAAATGGGCTGGACATGGTGAGCGAATGTTTACTGGCTCACTGCTGTACTGCTCGTTTCACCTTTTATGCTTGCTAAAAATGGAGCCATTTAAAGAGGAGAGGTGACACAACAGAAGCAAAAACAGAAGCTCAAACAAAGTTATAAATACTCTTCCCATTTGCTCAAAATGTATAAAGTATTTGATATCTGCTGAATGGGCAGATGAAAGGGCTAAAACACACTCTGTCCAACCGGCTGCAGTAATGGTGACCCAAGTGCGAGAGAATACGGGTCTCTGCGGCATCCTGACTACAGCGGGTATTTATGATATAGGTGTGATGTGAAGTTGCGTGTGCCGCCGTTTGTTGCCGTCTGATTACAATCGGCTCACAGTAACGCCGCTTTGTCTTGTAGCGAGGCCAGGCGTCTTCCAGTGGGAAGATGCCAACCACAGTTATTTTAAGGAGGACTTTAAATAAGCGCACGCTCTCCAGCAATAGCCCGTCAGTGATCAACACCAGGTGCTCTACATTTCCAAAAGTACACAGAATAAATTGGGGGAACGAAACTGGGCCACAGAAAAAGCTGAAACTTTACCGACCCAACTAGGGTGTACTTTGTGGAGGGTACACCTCTAAAGAGAGCTGTATTATATTACTGAATATTACAGGTGTCGGTCATAAAATTAGAATATCATGAAAAAGGATGATTTATTTCAGTAATACCATTAAAAAAGTATAACTTGTATATTAGATTCATTCCATACACACAGACTGATATATTTCAAATGTTTATTTCCATTCATTTTGATGACTATAACTGACAACTAATAAAAGTCCCAAATTCAGTATTCCAGAAAATGAAAGTATTGTGAAAATGTTCAATACTGAAGACACCTGGTGACACACTGTAATCAGCTAATTAACTCAAAACACCTCCAAAACCCTTTCAATAGTCTCTCAGTCTTGTTCTGTAGGCTATACAATCATGGGGAAGACTGTTGACCTGACAGTTTTCCAAAAGACAACCATTGACAGCTTTGAAGTGCTAATCAGTCTCCATTTCAGATGCTCCCAGTTGTAAAAACAATTCCTTGTTGTGACGAGTACGCATTGTAATATACAATAAAAAATAAATCATAAGAGGGATTTGGGCGTTTTTAGCATCAGTTATCTTCATAATGCATTAAAATAGTTTACTACTATCAAGAAATTAGCTCATCGGAAAGGTTTTAGGTGCATGGGAATGAAATAATTTGTAGACGTGTGAAATGAAATTAGCAAGGGCCAAAGTGGTAATGCATCAGAAGTAGGGGCAAGAACTGCCAAATTGTCCAGGAGCCTATCCAGAGTATGCCACGCATCACAGCAGAAAACAAGAGGTAAGACCTGAAATGACCTGAAGTCATTCCACTCAGAGCTCATTTTGAGAGAAATCCCTATGATCATTACTATGAAGCTAAAATGAACAGAATGTGATGAGTCATTAATAGGACATGCTCACTGAACAACCCTGGTTAAAAAAATTGAAACATGTAAAAAACAAAATTCAAACGCACCTTTTCACAGAAAGATATGTACAGCACTGTCAGAGCTGCAGTCTATATTCACAAATCATCACATGACTTTCGAGTCATTTTGAGTGAGATTTAAATGCTAGCACTATGGAGTCCCAGTCTCTGGCTTAAGTCCCCCACTTCAGCTAAACGCCAAGTATAACCTGCCTCCTATGGAGAAACGCAGCACTGTTTTGACCGAATGATGAGACTGTTGTTGCAATAGTGGCGTCAGCACATGATAAAAGCTGCTTTTCTGCCCCACACCTTGTCAAGGGAGGTCCAGACTGACTGTGGCACTGAGCAGAAAAGATGTTTCTCACTATTGTTTCATATGTTACTATCATACTACTATAAATCATGTTGCATTCAGTCATATCCAGAAAATGTACATCTCAAGTGAAAATGTGACAGACATTTTTTTTTTTTACCTGAAGAAACATCCACAGGTTTGTTTTTTCTCCTTTCAGTGTTGAAATTATGATGGTAGGACTATAATTTATGTTGCCTCAAAAAGTTACCCTGAAAGCGACGAACCTTTGGAGAAAAGACATCGCTTGAGAACTGGCTGTATATCCAAAATGTATCTGGAGCTTCAGATCTTGAAGGTAACAATCATTCAAAGCTCCACCGCAAACTCTGATTCGCAGACAACCTGGAGCAAAATCACAAGTAGGCCCCCACAACTGTTGAGCTGTTTGCTCCACTTCTTTCATTTTGTTTGATTATGTGAGAAAATATGATGGTGATGATGTAAGTCATCAATTCAACAAATACCATTTAAAAGTCTTATTTGGCTATAACGTACTTGTATAGGCTGGATCCTACATGCACCAATCATCAAATAAAAATGTACATTTAGCACCATCTTTATTAATATTATTGGAAATACTTTTTTCATGTATTATGTAAATTAAGCAATAATTAACCACTTGAAAACCAATGTTCTAAATGAATGCCTGAACATGTGGAGACGAACAACTGAAGTCTATCTCTGATATCCGTGCAGGGGTCCTTTACCTGCTTGTACAGCCACCCCCGGACCACCACCGGGATGTTCGGATTCCGCTTGATGGATTGTTCTCTTTTCCCAAAGCTGTGAATCTTGCCACTGGATCGAGAAGCCTGCAACACACAAAGCAAAACAAAAAAACCTCCACTAAGAATACAATCATTCAGTCAAGGAAACTTTGCTTCGAGGTAGCAAAACAAACAGACTCCCGTCAATTTGAGCGGAAAACTGATAATGTAACTAATGACACCTGTTATTAAAGAATGTATTTGTGTTATAAAAACTCCATTCACCCTAGCCAAGTACTGTGAATTGTAGTACCACAATGCAATTTAAGAAAAAAAAAGCTCTCAGTGAAAACATCTCATTTTGCTCAAAGAAAACGATGTGGCGAGCTACGGGATTTCTTTATTAATTTGTCTCCTGTGCAGAACATGCTTGGTTTTTCACCCATGTAACAATACAGCAAGTAAGCAGGTATATTTTACCTGTGAATGCTACATTTTGTGTCTTATTGGTGGTTTAAAAGTTGAGATTAAAAGCAAGACATTTGTCTTCATCCTAGTTTCACATAATTGGCCCCCTACTGTTAATCAGAGCGTTCAATCTCACTTATGGCAGCACTGCACAGGCCTTCATCCACACCATCATTATAATTTTTTTTTGTTACCTCTCCTTTTCTGCCCCAATTGTTACCTAATTATAATCATTACTTGACGACAGACAATTTTCTACCCGATAACTGACGGTGACGGACACTGTTGCTAGAACATCAGTCAAAACCTCTAACTTGGCAGAGAAAAAGGAAGACCAGTGGGCCTGTGAAATGGAAGCCAGGGGTTTCCATTTACCTATAAGGAAAAATCTATAGAGGTAACATCAAAGAAACCGAGGCAGTAACTCTGGGAATACTCAACTATTAGTCGTCACAGACCGTGGTGATGACAGTTTATGGTGTGTGCGTTCCAAACGTACTAAAGCCCCTGAAACGGTTTTACATTTTGTCATGTTTCTAAAAACTTTTTTTCAAATGTTAAAGTCTGAAATCTTGCACAACCCTCTTACGGATAACATTTAGCTAAAAGTATCTAGTGGTACAACTCGTGTTGACTGTATATATAGTGTATAATAATGTGCCAAGTATTAAATTCCCTGTATGAAAAGTGCTTTCTGTGCACTGTATGTGTGTTGAATGCGTGTGGATGAAAGTGCCTCGTGTGTGCTGCTATGAATGGATTAATACAGTAATACTTGCAATTTAAAAATGATTTAAATTCTACTCTCCAGAAATGAATACAAATAAGGCCACGGTCGACAATATCCTGATACAGCCGAAGGGCGGAGGGCTTGGAGTCAAGTCAGGAGCACGTTTTTCACCCTTTTTGATTATTTTTTTATTCTTGAAAATAAAAGTTGTTAAAAATTGTGAACGCCTTTCTGTGTCTCCCGCAAACATATGCTTCATTATCAGAACAAATGATACTGATCCATTTCTATTATTATTAGCCAAATCATTGAATGTCTTTTGAGTAACATTATGAACAGGAATTAATATATCAGCAGTAAAATGTTACTAGGGGTCAAACAGACAAGGAAAAAAAATTTAAACTTACATTTTGTAATTACAAACATGTTTTACTTAGGCTCACACATTATTCAATAGTCTAACTGATATTTCAAACTGAAAAGACTCAGACAGAATGCATTAGGTTGAGCTCAGGTCCACAGCCAGATAGCCTCTGCTAGCACCATGCGGCTGCGCAGCGAACTATGAGCCTAGCCGATGGACCGATTGACGGCCTGTCAATCAAAGTCAGCCCCTCATTAATTATGCAAGAATTAGAAAATGTATCCTACGATAACCAGCCTGGTGCCTCTGATTGTGTCTAACCCAACGTAATCACAGGAGGAATATGTAGCTGTAGACAGTTCCCAAAAATTAGGCACCGGGTATTAAAGTTGTTTTTAACGTGTCTAAAGTGCAATGTATTCCAATGGGGGACTAGCGGCTATATTCAATTCAATTCAAATTCAATTCAAAATTACTTTATTAATCCCAAAGGGAAATTAAATGTTGTTGTAACTCATTATGCAAGTTCCTTCAAAGATTTGTTGTAGATGCTGATGGCTGTGAGTAGGGATGTTCTCCTGTAGCAGTCTGCAGATCTGAAGAAGCCTCTGACTGAAGACGCTCTGTAGTTGTATGACAGTCTGATGTAGAGGATGCTCTGGATCTGTGGTGTCTTCTTTTCTACTCATCAGGGTTTTGTGGCTGTAGTTGAGGTATTATTTGAGCTTTTGTGATGTTAATCAGCTGCTCCCAGTTGTAAACCACCTTGTTGCCATGGTTATGCATCATAACAAATGTCCAAAAATAAAAAGTATCAGCAAAAATCCTTCCAGCTGCACAGCATTCAAAACCAGAGAGAACAGTTGTCCACAAAAACAATGTTTCTACCAGAAATGGAAGAATTAAAGTTTTAAAAAAGAAAAAAATATAAACCAAAGTAACAGAGCTACTCCAACAGGCTGCCACCTTGAGCGGCGCAATTCCGGAAGCACATATGGCGGTACGACAGCAATGGTGGCCCCCAGTGTCATTGTCACAAAGCAGAGCAGCCAGCGGCCATTGGGTGGATCTAGTAAATACTGGATTTAGAGGGGGGAAAACATTTTTTTAATCAAAACGAGCCAAATTTTGTTGATTATGATTGATTTGTAAAAAAAACAAAATGGGTAAAATATCCAAGGTGGTGAATACTTTTTATAGGCACGGTATGCCATTTGTATTTTGTTAAAGCATTAAACATGAAAGAAATTGAGTGAATAGTTCAGAACACTTCACTATCAGTGGTGACAGGCTCTGCTGATGACAATGTACCTACCCTACCCTATGTATATGAAAGGAAGCTGATAAAGAGCAAGCATTCCTTTCTAAAAATAGCATGTGTGTATTGAAATGCATGTGTCCACATAAATATATATTTCCCTTGAGAAACTAACTAGTGCAGATGCAGTGCCTTGGCAGAGATTTTAGAGAATCTACCAGTATTTGAAAGTTAAGCCATTGAGCTTAAAATCTAAGACTCAGTTTAGTGTTTACATATTATCAGTAACAGACTAGACAATGTTGGTTGAAAAAAAATCCTTTCCGAGAGCACACTACAATGTACGTGGTGGCCATTTTTCAAGCGAGCTGGTTCCAGTGCTAGTTCGGGGCCAGAGTCTGACTTGGCACCGGTTCGTTGGTTTTCCATTGCCAAAGTACAAGTTTCTTGGTACCAAGCCGGTGCTTAACCCTACCACCAACTCCATGCTGGGCCAGAGCTGCAGCTTGCTAAGAAACGCTTTCTCCCCCGCCCACATGGTGTGAGGACAGAATTACAAAAGCTTAGCATACCGAGCCTAAACACAAAACTGCTCTTTTCATTTGTAACAATGGAAGCTAGAAATACGATGAGTTGGTCTGACGAGGAGATCCATTGTTTTCTGGCTATTAGGGCATTTCCACCCAAAAAGAACTGGTGCTAGTTCAGTATTGGTGCCAGAGCCAGTGTTTAGTCGGTTCTTAGCCGGTTCTTTCAAAGGACTTTTGTAATCCCATCCCCAAGACCTTGGTTGGGCCGGGTCACCATGTGAGCGGGGGAGAAAGCGGTTCTTAGTAAGCAGGAGCTCTGGCCCAGCATGGAGTTGGTGCTAGGGTTAAGCACCGGTTTGGAACCACGAAACCAGTAGTTTGGCATTGGAAAACCAAAGAACCGGTTCCAAGTCAGGCTCTGACACCGAACTAGCCCTGGGACCAGCTCAGTGGAAAAAAGCCCTTTGTGGTAGGCTGTCTCTCTGTTCATGCAGTTCCTGTTTTCTTCTTCCCATGTGGGAGCATACAGAACGGGGTACGAACCGACTAAGCACTGGCTCTGGCACAAGCACTGAACTACCACCGGTTCTTTTTTGGTGGAAAAGCACTGACAACTAGGGGTGTGCCATCTTGGGTGCCTAACAATTTCGATTCGGGTGCTACGATTCGATTATAAAACGATTGTTTCTGCTGAATATTTGTTCCCATTTATGTTTTTTTCTTCATTCCTTCCAGGGCTACTTTCTATTCTTAAATCCATTCAGTTTCTATTAACGGAAGCATCCAAACCAATTGATGTCCTGTCGTTTGTTTATGTCAAACCACAAATAAATAACTAATGTCCAAAATATGTTTCAGAATCATATCAAGGTCATATTTTCAATGAAAGCTAAAGGAAATGTGTGTTGGCAATTTAAATATAATACACGGTGACCCTATTTTGATTTCTATAAAAGAGGAAACTTGGTCCAATCCTTAAGCACATCAGTCATATTCTGTTTACTTAAAGAAGACTTTTGATTTTAACATATTCAAAGTATTCCTGCTCTATGTGGTTAAAAAGAAAAATAAATAAACTTCAGATCAGCTTTTACGAGTCAACCATTACAGAAATTACTAGAAAATCTAAATAGAAATAATTAATCTTCTATATTAGAAAATAAACCTATAACAATAATAGCTCCCTTTTTAAGTCATACGGGACAAAAATTACACAAAAATCTGAAATCATATTCTGAGAAAATAAGTATTATTTTCTATTCAAAGTAATAGAAAATAAAAAGCAGCATTCTCCCAAAGACAATTAAAGTGTATACTCCAGTGTTTGTTTTTTTTCCGCTGTCAATTTAATACAGAACTCTAATCGTTTCACTGCGTTTTCAGTTTTTGCGTCAGTTTGACCAATGGGATGTTTGCCCCCTGTCATACACAGAAACTAATCTGCCAGCTATGAGTACGATGCTCTCCACCACACATTAGTTGTGAGCGGGCTTCAGGAGGGCGCCCCAGACAGCGCAGAAAAAGTGGACATGTTCGGGGAAAAGAAGATGTTGCTGCTAACATGATACACAACAACAGAGACGCTTCTTTCACGACTGAAGTGCAAAATACTTGCTGTATTTTATAAATTTTGTGCTCCATGGCTAAATCACTTACGGCAGCCATGAAGTTTCTGCAGGTCCGTCTCCTATAAATGTCCGTGCGTCATGCCAGACTTGTTTTTCTCATTTCATTATTATGAAAAATAAGCCATTTTTGAACACTTTTGAATCGCTATCGATTTTGCAAGTTTCACATCGCAATTAATAGATTTATGGTGAATCAGCACACCCCTACTGACAACCGAAATACACAATAAGGCTGAAGAATAAGATTTTAATTAACGCACCTACTCAGAACAGTCTATACCTATTTAGGAGACTTAAAATTTAATTGAGTTTTTTGAACCCACAGTAAGTTTCGTGATTATCTAAATTATATGTTGTTGCCTCAACGTCAGTCAATAAACTAGTGTCATGAGATGAATGGTGAAGGTGGTAGCAGAATCCACATGCAGGAGAGGAGAAAGCAGACAAGCAGGTTAAAGGAACCAGGAACCAAACATAAATGAAGCAAAAATGATGAGACCAAAAAAAAAACTCTTTTACTTCCGAGTTTAAGTCCATATATTAACATCAAACTAAATAGAAACTTTTTTAGCTCTTCTCCCATTGGTTGCAGAGTAGATTAAAGTAACTTTCACAACAAAATTAATTTTTGTATTCTGTATTCGATATTAAATATCATTAATATCAAAAAGAAACAACACTGTTCCAAGCACGCAACCCTGAGGAACCCCAGATAAAAAGTGGAATGCTTTTATGTTTGTTTTCAAACTGATGGATTGGTACATTTTTCTAAAACTCTATGTACCTTGAACTAAAACATTTTGCTTGGTTTTTGATTAAATATATTGTACATAGTCTTATTTTTTTTACATTTATTCAGCTAAATCATTAGTAATATAACCCAAACTCAATACGCCTTATATGTCAGCCAACATATTTACACACCATGTAATCAAATTACATCTTACAGTATTCTAATATCTCTGAAGAAGGACTACATTTCCCAGCAGTCCATGCCTAAAATCACACAGGTGCAAACATCAGTGCTAGAAGTTGATGTTTGTTTGATGTTAGTGTGATTATCTGCCATTCCCAAGCTGGAAGGAAGCAAACATACGCACTAATTAGAGAAAGGCTGGTTGGCCAAGCGAGAGGACAATACACAGAGAGAATACAATACTGTCACACTGTAAAATATGCAGCACGTTTATGTGTGTACATGTGGCATGCCTGCCATTGCCTGTGTTTGTGGGGCTGACTGTGTGTGTCCGCGTACAATGCGGTGGTCTATTTTTAGGCTGAGGGTAATCTTGTGGAACAGGCAGTGGTCCCTGCAGCACAGCAGCACTCTGTCTCGTAGGTGAGTGACTGAGAGTGTAAACAGCTACTTATTATGTGAGTGGCGCACAATTAGGCAAGCTGAAAGCCAAGAGGGACCGTCCCGAGACCACGCTGCTGCCACTTTCGTCCACTTGGGTAAAGTAATTAAACAAAAGTAATGGCTTCCCGTCCCCTTTAGAACTCTGTTTGTGATGCACTTACAGGAGTGGACACCAAATCGTAGTCTCGACCCGACCACTGATCAGCGGACAAAGAGCGGCAGTGTGGAGGGAGTCTGGGTTACTTTAACAGTCAAAACGAAAAATATTGTAATCTTTTTTTTAAGACTCCCCCAAAAAAGGAGGATATCAACAAAACAGCTCTCAAAACAATTAATGTATGTAAATTTTTACATGTGCAGTATTTATATAACTCCCCTGGCTGCTCAAAGTTCTTAGAAAAAAATAAAATAAATAACTGCACCCTACGTCGGCTCGGATGAAGTGAACTCTGGTGCGGTTCGATTGCATATGTGAATGAGAAGCGTGCCGGGGGGGGGGACGCACCAAAAACAGGAAGCGCGGACTGTAGTGCAGGGGATTCTGGGTAAATAAAACCAAAACAAACCGCGCAACAACAATTCTGCCTTGTTATCTGCTCATACTGGGCCCATTGCTGTGCCGTTTTTGTCTGACCAAAAAAAACTCTGTTTTAGCCTGGCTAATCTGAGCTGTTTCCTTAAAGCTGTGAATACACTATACTGTAACAGTGGTAAAACTGTTTTAAGAATAAATAACTGGGGGTTTCTTCTTGTTTTTGAAGCTATCTCACTTGCATCTTAAAAGCTTAAATGTTTATTATCACTAATGAATGATAAGCAACTAATCCGCTTCAATGGGATGTCCAAATCCTGAAAACTTCTGTCATTGACTGCAAGGTCTATTTTTCATTTAACGCTTGCTTCACTTGCTACCCTCAGGCTTTCCATAAAGACTTTCATATTTCAAATACACAAATTTAGGTCTACTATGATGTCCGGATATGGTCATTTTTGGCTCCAGAAATACCCAGATGGATACATCTGAAGAGCAGCATTTCAAAGCCTTGATTATGGAAGTTCTTAAGACTGTTTGTTCCCATCCTATCAGAGCCTCTCTTAAAAAAGGAAAGAGGAATGAGGCTGGTGGACTCGATCTCTCTCTCTATGCACCAGCTTTCATCTGACATATCACTACCCAAAGTGAGTGAGTAAGTGCATTTCTGGGCTATTTCCCTGCCTGGTGGTAATAATGTCACCTTTAAAAATACCTACAATCTCTTAAAAACTAAAGCTAAAAGAGAAAACTAAAAATAGTACATTAATAATGATAATAACATCACTCTATCACAGTATTTACACAACCACTAATGATATTAATACGAATGTTGGCCGAAGCTTAGCATCATGACGGTCTCTATTTTCAAAATCGAAAATGTTTCTTAACAGTCTTAGCAGTTAGCGAGGGAAACCTGTGCGGAAGTTTTCTTTAAGCCATCTGACTGGCAGTGTGCCAACAATGGGAGGGAACGAGGCAGCAATAGCTTTTAAATCATAAAACTCTGGTAACTCAGGCAGTTTCCATGGCATCTCAGCAAAAACACTTTAAACCTTTAAATGTGGCACGTTTAAAAAACAGAACGTTATGAAACCATAAAGATCTCATTCAGTGAGAAATCGTTTAAAAGTCGCTCTTTTTGAAATACGACCCTTCATTTATGCTGCGTGTCATACTGTTGTCCCACCCCCATTGCCAGCTTCAGCCCCAAAAAGGAATCCGATTGGAAAAACAGTGAATCAGAGAAGGCCGTGGTATCTACGTAGAAGTGTATCTTAGCCACACCCACCTTGGCTTGCGACCACCCACGGAAAGGTGGGGGCCAGAGAGAGCAGAGCGCTTCCCTGCTAGTAGCAGCTAACTGTTAGCAACTCTGCTAGTAGAAGCAAACCGCTTGTCTTATTTGTCGACATAGCACATCAGCGTTGCCTGCAACACCACCGGGGAAGTAAGTTAAGTTTAGTTGAAAGGCAGCATAAGAGTCGCATTGCTGTTAGCCAATCAAAGGTGAGGCGTTTGCATATCATGAATATCATTGAGTAATGATCTTGACTATCGACTATAAATTTTCATAGCAACCATTTCCCGTCTGAATCTTCTGGTTGCTCCTGAACGCAGAGCTTACCCCTCCCTCCCCAATTCCAGATTGTTTACTAGTGTGGGGAAGGCGTCAGAAGAGAAAGTTTGAGTTTTTGGTGTCAGACATGTTGGAAAATGTCATTACATGAGTAGCACGGCTCTTGTTTACCATGTATGCTGCACATGTGGACCACAGCTGGAGAATCAATACAAGTGGACCTTAAATATCATAAGGGTCCGTAACACCATGGCTTCATTTGACGCTACTCTATCCAGACGCTTTACTCATCTTGGTTTGCAAGATGCTTGAAACTAAAAGTGAAACTGATGGCATGACCTACTTTCTGATTAACTCAGCTAATAATTATCTCACCACTTGGGAGCACTCGAGGAGCACTGTAATTGGATTCCTAGATGAATGGATTGGATGGCATGCAAGCTTTAAAGAGAAGTGACAAGATTCATATAAAATAAAATACGCTTCACTACTTCGTTTTTAGATCCATGTAACACGTTTTTTTTCAGTACTTTAGCATGCATAGCAAGATAGGAAACAGCGCGACGACAACTTTAGCTAAGCATAAACCTTAATTTGAGCTATTATTGGTAAATTTATGTAAATTCCTGAACTTGAATTAGCAGTATAATGTACATTAATCGTTTACTAATGTTCAACATACCTATTCGTTACGCTGTTGGTTTTTCTTTAACACTGAAATAAGCTATTAAGGGGCAGAGTTATTTTTATAACAGCAAGACAGGGAATTGATGAGGCGTATGAAGGCACCAAAATTCATACCATGCAACAGGGACCCCTACATGTCACTTTGACAAATCCCATTCACAGATATTACGAAGGCTGGTTTAAAAACACAAAATAACCAAAACATGAATCTGGCAGGAGGAGAAGACAAGTGCTGAAAAGAGAACTGTGACACATTCCTCTCGGGGGGGAAGAGGGTAATTTTTGTTTCAGCACACCCTCTGATGCCTTGTCAGAGGAGAAATAGATATGACTTATTCAGACTGTGGTTTCATTTCGTGATGGCGCTGCGCTGCGTGAGAGGGGATACGAATGATTCATCTTTTCTCCGAGACAGGCCTCTCTCTTCAGAGTTCTTCTTGTCAGTATGGGGTTTCTGTGCTATTTTACCGCTGTCTGATGACAGGGGGGTGATGAGCCAGAGCACCTGGGACGATAAAACACTGGGCTTGGAAACCATGATTGGGTGTCTTGTCATCTTTGCGCCTTTACTTGACACAAGTTCAATCTTGGTCCCGCAGCACCTGTTGATGGAGCCGGATTTCGTGCAACTGTGTCAGAGGGAGGGACGAAGCGTAAGAGATAGAGTCTCAGGATCAAAAAGCCCCAGCAGCAGCTTTACTTTGCAAAACTGGAAGGGCCCAGTATCTATGTGTGATTTCAGTTATAGATCTTTAACTTTGAGTTTCTTTTTTTTTCTTTTTTATCTAAGTGAATGGTAGCAGCGTGTTTACTTTTGACCTTTCTTGTTCAATGGCAATGGAGATAAAACATTTACCAATTTATATCTTTTTTCTTAGTATTAATATTTAAATACATCCATTTTCTAACCAGAGTACCCAGAGGGAACCAATGGATGAATGGGGAGAACATGCAACCGCCATGCAGAGAGATTCCAGGCCGGAATTCGAACCCAGGACCTTCTTGCTGTAAGGCAACAGTGCCCAACTGTGCATTTTAACATTTCAGTATCAAGATGAAAGGAATTATCACTACCATTGAAATTGTATGTGAATACCGATTTATTACAAAAAACTGTCCTGAACAGGATGATTATCCATCAGCGTTTCTTCAGAGCAGACACCAGAAGAAGAATGAACGTAACGAGGCGACATTTTGACGTTGAATATTTACCTAACTTAAGACTGTATCACAATCCAAGAAAAAAAAAAAAGCAATATAGGCTGTCCACAGTCTTCAGCAGCCTATTGAATAATGCTAAATAGGTTTAATACGTTTAAGAGGATCTGCTTTTACCCGACACAACAGTGGGAATAAGTAAGGTCTTTGTAAAGAACAACAGTCTGAATGCTGGGTAGATTGTGTGTTTTGGGCATTTAAACAGCAATGGAACGTCTATTTCTGCACTGAATATCTACAAGTATCGTCAAATCCCCCAATTTCAGGGGCAGAGGTGTTTGCATAAATTAATCCCACAAAAGCCAAAAATAAAACATATCTAAATTAGTCCTTCAAAAGATTGGACTCTACGAAATACAGAAAGGAGTGGGAATCGACCAAACAAAAGGCTGGTTGAAGCCGTTTATTGGAGATGTTACATGAGCCTACTGCTTGTATTGTAAGGCTGGTTTTTATTGTCACAAATAGTGATATAAAAACACATCAAAACTCAAAAGCATACCTATTAGGCAAAACCTTAAATCAGTTCCACCCCAACCACACTGCCATCAATGGTTAAGAAAAGAATTACTCTGCAAAAATATAATTTAAAAATATTATTACCCTCTCCTACAGCGTCCATTAGAGTTACATGCATATTATGCAAATGCAGCAATCATGTGATTCAGCGACTTGTAATGACTTTTGGGACAGCCAACAGCTACTTCCATGCTGAGGAGTTTGCAACACTGGAAGAGAAAAAGGAGGAGGATTCAAATATTGAATCTTCCGGGGTAGAGCTGGTCGAGGAGGAAGAGGAGCAGCCACAGCCCCAACTAGAGAAAAAACTTTTTAAAGAACTTACTTCTAAAAATGTTAGCGCAGTATCGAAAATGGAATCGAGTATTGAGTATTTTTCTTAGTTTCAGCATCGAGTTTGCAATTTGTCTATCGTGACAAGCCTAGTTGAAAGTTAGAACCATTCTAGAACGTTGTATATCAAATGGTTGGGAGGATTATGGTTTATGTCATTCTTAAGGATCCCAGGAGATTCCTGCTGGTTCTGGTTTTAACATATAGAGCTCTGAACGATCAAGCCCCATTTTGTATTGGAGAGCTTCTGCAGTCATATGTGCCCAGCAGGTCGCCGAGATCCAGTGATCAGGCCCTGCTGGTTACAAAGAAAACTCGGCTGAAAACAAAAGGTGACAGAGCCTTTGCAGCAGCGGCCCCCGTCCTTGTGGAACTCCCTTCCTCTCAGCCTGAGATCTGTGGACTCTGTGATCTCTTTTAAAAAGCAGCTAAAAACGCATCTTTTTAAACTCGCCTTTGAATAGTTTTATTTTGTTTTTCTGTCTCCTGTGTTGTGTTTTATTGTAAAGCACTTTGTGATTTTTATCTTGAAAGGTGCTATATAAATAAAGTTTTACTTACTTACTTACTGCTGGGATGACTAGCTGGTGAGGTGATCCAAAAAGAAGAAAACCTTGTGAAAATTCCTACAATCAGTCTTGGCTTAAGATTGACCCCCTCGGACTGATCACTGGCAAAAAAAAAATAGTGGAGGACATACACTCTATGGAAAAGCTGACAAATTTTTTATGCATCAAAGGACACATATATATTAAGTGCCTGGAAGAAATTATTTGCATGTAAGTATTTTTAATACTTTGGGTTGACCCGGGTTCTATGCCTTGTAAGTTGTATTGTAAAAAGAAAACCTGTTAAATAAAAAAATATTCATTCATTCATTGACTGTAATTGTAATGGAGCCTTAGGCAACTTTTAGTCACAACTCTGCAGTTAAATACCAAGTGATTACAGCGCTGACATTTTAAACTTTTCATATATTAGTGATTAGCATTAATAACTAACTAATAAATCTCATTTTCACAATACTAAGTATGTACTCCCAGTAGTAAGTGGACCTTTACCTTAACTGTAAGATTTTTTGAATCAACACTCGGGTCCAGTGGATGTAAAATTGTCTGATTCCAGTCGCCCGTCGATTTCTCCGTGCCACAAATGTACCATATTTTTCGACACGTCGCTTTGGCTCACCAGAGCATGTAAACAAATGCAAAAACAAAGTCGAGCACCTCATAGAGAAGCACTAACATGCCCACCAACCTTTGAGGCAGACGTGGAGTCCACAGTGGAGGAGGTGATGGCGGTGGAGGCCTCACTCACAGTGGTGCTGGAGAGCTGCTCGCCTGCGTATCTGGACATCATGCGATGACCCTGCGACCTGCACACACACACACACACACACACACACAAAGGAGCGCGTGTCAAACTCCTCTGTCCGGGATACAGCAGACAGATTTCTTAAGTGTGCATTACTCCCACACACCTTTCACTTACTGGAATGTTGTCGGTCGGCTTAACGAAGCTACAGGTGATCCACAAGACTCAAGTTCTCTACGCCGTCTAGCTTTTTGAAAAACTATCCCTCCACGCCTAATCGACAAGCAGCGGAACCCTGTCAGGGCTCCTACTCTGGAAGTAACAAGCTTCTGAATATCTGGGTAGAATAGACTGCTAACCTTTCACACTGCGACACTCAAAAAGGGACCAGAAGGCACGATGTGTCACACTTTCAAGCTAAACCCACACGCACCCTGAATGACAATGAATGGAATCTTTCCAATGAATCTGTTTCCTTTTTGTACCGACACATTAGTGTAAATAGATTACCTCAAGCGTCTGGCGTGCAACAGGAAGCTGATAGACTGTAAATAAAAAAATTAAATAAAAAATACAAGAGTCTATGTAGCTTTATATTCTGAAGCTAGCTGAAGAAAACTAATGAAACATTAGATTGATTTTAGATTTTTTATTTTTTTTTACTTAGCTGCTATGAAAAACCTATTTACCCTTTTACACATTTCTTTTTTTTTTGTCACACTTTGATGTTCTATATAATCAAACTAAACAGCTTTCCAATGATGAACAGGCCAACTAAACATGCCATGTGCAAAAACAATCTGTTCCCCCCATAAACCAAGGTACCAACAACAGTCAAAAAGGTCCCAACATGGGCGGCAACAACTTTCAAGAATCCAGTTCCTCAGAACCCCCAGAATCCTGACAATGATTGCCTGGCAACACTTAGTGGGTGTGAAACAGTGCATGACTGTTGTGGCTTTAGACTTGTTGAAACATCGGGGGGGGAAATCAGTAATAATACACCAATGCGACACCTAATGTTTATATCTAACCCTGCAACTCTGTCAAAAACTCTTTGGATTTTTAACGACAACCCTTTTTTCTTTTTTTTTTTTACAGTGCCCATAAAACATTTTCACCCCATTGGATGTTTTACAAATCAGTCATAATCAACATAATTTGGCTTTTCTTTTTTTTGTTAAAAAACCCCATCATTGTCAAAGTGAAAACTGATTTCTACAAAATAAAGAAAATGAAATAAAAATATGTAACATGAAATGGAAGATTGCATAAATATTCACTGCCTTTATAGCCGCTGACCTAATTCAACAGAGGTCCAGCCAGTTGGTGCTAGCAGTCTCACAATTAGTGGAATGAAGATCACCTAAGTGCAGTGAGTGCGTCTCAAGTGATTATAGTATAAAGACACCTGAGTCTGGGAGGTCCATTCACTGGTTCATCAGTATTCCTGGCCTCCATTACAGCATGAAAACTAAAGTACACTCCAAGCAAATCAGAGATAAGGTTATTCAAAACGCATAAGTCAGGGGACGGACACAAAAAAATCTCAAAACTCCCTTGGAGAAATGGAAGGAATATGGCCCATGTGTAGATCTGCCTAGATCAGAACCTTGAAAAGGGTGGTGCACGGCCGATCCCCATGGCAACCTGATAGAGCTGGAACAGTTTAGCAGGAAGGATGGAGGAGAACTACAGCGTCCAGATGTGCAGCCTGAAACCAAAGGTGCATCGACTAAATACTGACTCCTCTATGCAGTCGCTTATTTAATGTTGAATAGTTTTATTTAATTGTCATTACTTTGGGGGGGGGTCAGTTTTCACTTTGACATTAAAGGGTTTCATGTAATTTATTTTGTAAAAAAACAAAACAAAACAAAAAACAGGGTAAGACATCCAAGGGGATGAATACATTTTATAGACACTGTAATATTCATTTTTCAGTGACAGCGCTTCACTTGGATGTGATTTAGACCTTTGAGGAAAATACATTTTGAGTGGCAGTTAAATTTTCATTAGAGCCTTGTGATGTAGAAGAAAATATACTGGAGAAACATAATTTTTCAACCAATCAAAGACAGTGAAGCTTCTAAATACCGTCTGGTAAAATCAGCAACGACATTTTTTGATGAATAAAGCTGTCACAAGTAAGTGGCAAAGAGATGAAAAAAATCTGAACAGCAGCACTGCAGAAAGGCAGCTTTATCAACCTAAGCTGAATTGAGCAGCAATAAAACAGTGGGCTGTACAGATGCAAGCCAAATCATATACTGGACAATAAAAAAATAAAAAATAAGGGACAGCTAATGACCAAGCCTCAATAGATTTTTCATGATGATGCCGACACCCCTGAGTCATGCTGCACAATGGTCGAGTGATTCTATCTCTACGATAAAAAGCAGAAAAACTAATGGCTGATAAATTGTGAATCTGACAGCGATCGATCTGTTTTTTCATTCTCTGTGTTTAGGGTTCAACTTGCATGGGTAGACTCGCTCTTGCTCACAAGTTGTGACTTGTATTGATTGCATTATTGAGTTCCTTCGTATTATTTAGTTAATATAAATGTATAATTCATGTTAACATAATGTAAAAGGGGCGAACTCCGCCGGCCAAATGTGAAACCAACGCCGAAGTGACCAAAATTGCAGTCATCCACTAGGGGCCTGGCTCCACAAAGGAGCAGGTTCCCATGGACTCTCATGTTGAAAATGTCAACTTCACAGCAAAAATGAACATGTTTACAGCCTGGTACAAAAAAAACATTTTAGGTTGAATAGGTCAGGTTTACCATCATGACAACTCTGAGGGGGGTGAATGCTTTTATGACTCATCTGTTTAGATGTAGTTTAAGCTTGAAACGATGAATAATAAGGTGCGTGTCCTTCCGTGCGTGTCTCAGATGAGCGGCGAGCGGCTTGCCTTTCCTTGCACTGAAAGGCAAAGCTTCACTTCCGGCATTTTAAATCACACAGCCGTATATTTAGTGTACATTAAAAGTAAACTATGAAGTGTTGCTTCATTTAGTGGAAGAAAAAAGCGAGCCGGCAACCGTTGTGATGTTGCAGGGGTTTAATGTTCGTTATCTTGTAGTCAACTTTAAGGACTCTCTTGTTGGGGCTAAACACACTAGCTCCAATTTTATAGGTTAGATCAGTGGTTCTCTATTATTTTCTGTCATGCCCCTCCTAGAGAACATACATTTCTTCACCCCCCCCTAAATTGAAATACTATTCAGAACCTGATCATATTTGATGTATCTGTCCAAACCACTGGCACCAGCATTCTGCATACAATCTCCTGATTATCGAAGCACGTTATTAAAATGAGCTGCAACAACTTCAATTTGAAATTGTAGCAGCTCATTTTATTGATTTTAAGTCTTAACACTACTAAAACTGTTTTTTTCGGTTCACTGTTATTGCGGATAAAAACTGCAGAATCAAATGACCAATTCTGACAAAACTGTATTGTACCTTGTACAGTTAGCTTCAACATTAAATCTGTTTTATCATTAACATCAGAAATCACTAAGGATATAGAACTAGCCTTGCATGTGCAACAAGGAAAAATGACTTAGTTTCTTGACCTAAATATGGTAATTTGGTTTGTAATCTGCGAGCAAATTGTCTGTTAACAAAATAAAAACCCTAAAAAAAACAGATGAGTAATTTTGGTACACTTTTATTCTAAATATCTAAGTGTAATTGTTGGCTCAACAAAAGTCAAATCCAGCATTACTTTTTATTTACCTGTTTGGTATATTTAATACTTGGTCAGCTTATTGATTTGCTTGGTTAAATGTTTAATCTGAATACTCTGCAGTAGACAAAATTCAAAGATTCAAGATTTTGGTTAAATTCAGGGTTAGAAATGTTGTACATCCACTGTTATTAGTGGGACATTTCAGTAGCAAATAAGGCGATTTTTTTTTTTTTTAGATAGAGGCCATGAAAATCGACCCCCAAAAAATCTGCAGCACTTGTTGGCCATCGGCTGACCACGACCTCTATGCTGACCACGACCTCTACATATCGGCGACAGAAAAACCCCATATCGGTCTATCCCTAGTTGACAGTGCTGCTTATGACCCCAAAATGACCATTTTCGTTTGCCCAGTTTGTTGAATTAGATGAGTAGAGTCATAGGAAGCTACAGAGGCGGACAACATCTTACTGTACTAAAACAGATGAGAATTTGTTTTAGCTGTCAGCTTGACCACGGTTGGCTGAGTCCAGCTCCAAGTCTGTCTGATTAGTTTGAAAAGTGAAAAAAAAGGCTTTGCCACGCATAACTCCCATCACAGATTTTAACATAATTAAGCAATGAAATATTCCGCTATAACAAGCACTCCTCTGCCTTCCTCCGATGCACCCAGCATTACTTACAGCATCCAGTCTGATTTGGGGACATTTGAGAACCTGGGGTAGTGTTGAAAGATTGTCTTATTAGGCCAAATAGCCACTGATGTCTTCTGATTGGAAAATATATTTTTTGTAATGTGAACAGATGTGTTTAGTGTCAGAAATTCTAGGGTTTTAATTGTGCGGTTCTCTTCATTGTCACCTTCTACCTACAAATGCAAATCTGCTGCATGCAGCGTGGGAGTGCTAAGGGAGAACATTATCTGCTGTCAGGAGCATTTCATGCAAACTTTAAAAAGGTCAAGAGCTAAAAACCGCAAACGAGTTTCATTTTTCCCAATTTAAAGTTGAATTCTTTATGTAATTGTTTTAAATGTCAGGGTTAAGTTGATGGTTGGTGCGGTTAAAGCTCATCCACTTGACAAAAACAAACCGGGGTTTGGAGAACATTACAACCTGACTGACTGACTGATCTTATGGAAAGTTCCTTACACCATCAGCCTCAGTCTGAATTCACTTGTAGGGGCTTGGTTAATCCGTCTTGTGATGCTAGCGCACGTAGCCGCTAAACCGCAAGACATGATCCAATTAAAGCACGCGGATACATTTAAAGTCTCCACATAGCGTTGGGTCACAGAGCGGCTACAGCGAGGCAGCTTTGATTAAAGTGGTTTGCACAACAGGATTCTGATTGCAGTGTCTGAGGGGGTAAAATTGACTTTGTTTAATTTACCTACTTCCGTTATTCAAACAAATCTGACCTTTAAGCATTAAGGGTTAAATTACTTGAGACCATTTCAGATTAAGCAAGAAATCATGCTGAAAATTTTGATCAGAATGATAGAAAAATGTAAACGGAGTTGGAATTTGTATGGGAATCTCGGGGCGGGTGCCTCCTCTACTGTACGGATCAACAACAGTGATATACAAACAACACACAACTACTACTGGGGAGGTCCACCAAAACAACCTAACCTACTGAGGCATTGGTTCTACTAAGGCCATTGCAATGCCCCTACAGGCATCTATAACAGAACTAAATTCAATTAATTTATTTGAATAGGGACAAGTGTTAACAAGTACTAGTGATGCATGATATATCAGCATTACTATCGGTATCGGCCGATGTTATACATTTTTTTTAAGATATCGGTATCGGTCCGATAAGTAAAATTGGGCTGATATTACCAGCCGATGTTCATTTCCATTTTGTTGCCATCTGGAGGGGGAGGGGAGGAGGTTGGTCATCTGGTATTTATTTGGTCATAAGGCAGTGATGCTGCGTAGGAATAAGGGTAGATCTGGGCGATATATCGATTTTATCGATTAATAGAATTTTCTGTTTATGAAGATTTCATTTTTGGAAAATCGAGAAAATCTAAAAAAAATTAAATAAAATGTTCACCAATGCACTCACAGGGTTTCCATAGTTCAAAGTGATGTCAGCCCGCCTAAGGTCTCCCTTCTTGTTTTACAAGCATGTTTTATTGTATTTATTTGGACTTTGAATTCAGGTGAACTCCCAGAGAGGATGATTGAAATAAAAGCAAGTTTTATGAAATATTTTCTGTCATTTGTACTTTCTTTTTAGGAATAGAAAGGGAGGGGGGAAAAAAATCGATTAAAATCGGAAATCGGATTTGGCATGACAAGTAGTAGATTTTTCTAATTAAGGGGTATTTAACTGAAGCAGAATTGCAATATCAGTGGTGCAGTTATTTTTTCCACAGTGTCAAAAGGGTAGGGAAATATACATGTGATATATATGAGTAAAGATTGGTTATCAGCCATAACTTAGCTTGACTTTACTGGTTTGAGTCTTACCTAAGGAACAGGAACTTCTTTGTGTCAATGGGCAACGTTACATCAGAACGGACAGAAATCACACGTGGGGTGTCCCAGGGCTCCATCTTGGGGCCCCTCCTATTTAACATCTATATGCTCCGCTAGCCCAGATTATAACAAGCAATAAGATTAGCTACCATAACTGAGTAGATGATTCTCAGCTCTACATTACAATGTCCCCAGGTGACTTTGAACCCATTAAAACACTAGGCAAAGCATTGAGCAAATCAATGCATGGATCTGCCATAATGTTCTCTGCTGGAAAGAAACAAAACAGAAGTAATTATTTTTGGATCTAAAGAGGAAAAAAAATCAAGAGTCAGCACACAGCTTCAATTAATACAGCTAGAAACAACTGATCAGGCCCGAAATCTTGATGCAGTTATGGACTCAGATCTGAACCTCCAGGGTTACATAAAGGCAATAACAAGGTCAGCCTTCTATCACCTGAAGAACATTTCTAGGATTAAAAGACTGATGTCGCAACAGGACCTCGAAAAACTCATCCATGCATTTATCTTTAGTCGGATTGATTACTGCAACATTGTCCTCACAGGTCTGCCTAAAGAGTAAGACACCTGCAGCTGATCCAGAACACTGCTGCTCACGTCCTCACTAGAACCAGGAAAGTTCTAAAGTCCTTACACTGGCTCCCTGTAGCTCAGAGAATAGACTTCAAAATACTTTTACTAGTTTAGAAATCAATGACTGGCTTCGCACCAAATATATACTGAAGATCTGTTGTCATTATGCCAACAGTAATAAAATAAAAAATATCCTTGGCATTTTAGTGTCATTTTAAGTACATTTTCAGAACTCTGTCTTTTAAAAATTATTCGTTAGGTTGACCATTTTTTTATTGCCAAAAAAGAGGACACTTGACCCTCTCCTGAAACTCTTTCGGGACTGGGTCAAGACTTGATTTTAACACATTTAAAGCGTGCATTCTATATGTGGTTAGAAATAATGGTTAAATGACAAACTTCATATAGCCTTTCACAAGTAAAATGACTTTAAAATGTCTGGAATTATATAATTACTCTTCTGAATACTCTATACTCTGAGTCTTTAGTTGTATCTTCATCCTCCTCTGTCAATTTATACATGAACTCTCACTTTGCACAGCATTGTTATATTTTTGTGTCCATGTGACCAGTGGGATCTTTGCCCCTTTTGTCACACACAGAAACACATGGGCCAGATATGTGAATGATGCACTCCACCGTCCATTTGTTGCGACCAGACGGTATATCTTTGGCAGATAAAGCTTGTGCTTTGACTTCTTGTAAACAGCAGCAATGTGGTGCGGCGAAATGGAGCCCAACACAGCACAACGCGGTGCAGCGTGGCGCACAGCCTGGTGTCCGTTCCCTCTATGAACGGATCAGAACCAGGCACTAGGCAGCAGCTCGGGGAGGAAGTCACATGAGAGAAAGGCTGTCGTACTGCATGCATCACACCAGTCAGTTAATGTATGGTCCCCTGATAAAAGATGGAAAGCAGGTCATTGTCAGCAATCTATGAATTCCCCCCGGATGCCCTGGACAGCACATGAAAAGTGGACATGTCTGGGGAAAAGAGGACGATTGGTCACCTTATATTATTATGTCTATGGTTAGCCTAGCTCCGGCGTGGGCATCATTCTATTCTGTGTACCAGGAAGTCGTGCACTGACAAATATTCAGCATTGCCTGGAATGCAAACTGCGATTAAATGCATTTATCTTTTTAACACATTAATTCTTCTGTCATTAATTAACCGCAATTAACGTGTTAATTTCCCAACCCCTAATTTCAAGGTCAACTCACATCAGATACCTACAATATAAACAGACAAAATGTTTTTAGTAAAAAATATATATTAGAATGACAAGACAGGAAA